>CM051458.1:102391487-102431721 GCA_028274465.1 Plantago ovata | reverse complement strand
TAACTAGAGATCTAGTAGTAGTAATGGCTGATGCTTCATGTTTGATGGTGTTATTGTAATAATTTGTGGCTATATATGCAATGAGAAGTTGTCAAAAATAATATTATGCCTCTCTGTCTTTTGTTCTTTCTTGTTTTTTAATTAGTGAATTATAGAATTTAAAATAGAATAAACATCAACTTTTTAAATAGAGTTATTGATCTTAGAAGCGATGAAAGAGGGAGGTAAATCTATAGTACGACCACACCTGAACAACTAGTATACATGATCACGTGTGAAAGCCCGTTGCTCGACAAATGGCTCGTGTGTGCAGTAATTCCTGGAATGACCTCTCATGCCATGTACATATATATGAATAGAATTTAGTCATCTATAGTGTTCTATTGAACATTTAAGGTATATGCATGTTTATCCAATCTATAAGTTGAGTTTATTAGCACTCTCGATATTGTGGAACTTTGGGTATCAATAATAAACAAAATGACTCCATTTGCTAGGCACTAGTCGGCCGTGGTGATGAAATTGCTAGCTTAGCAACTAACAAGTGTTCTCTAAATCGAGCATGCTTGCGTCACTTGCTTGTACGTATTGATTCGTTATTCTTATTCATTTAATGCTCTGTTTGATTCAACTAAAAAACTTTAACATGAATTGTGCTTATTCAAGTAATAACTTTCAAGTTTGAACTAAGGAAATCATAGTGCAAATCATAGCGAGAGTTACAACATTTTTTGCAAAACACTTCTCGAGCTATTTCCCCCCATTTCTCATGGTACTGAACAAAGCAAAGTAGCAAGATACGGAGCCACTGCTCCATTACATCATTTTGTAACAAGGTCAAGGGCGAGGCCAATATTGATTTCAATCGAACTCTCTCTTTTTCTTCTGGGACATTCTTATGTATAATAGACTAATTTGTTGTTTTCATGACTCATTAGTCATTATTATTACTCATGGTCAATATTTACTCGCATGTGCCCATGAGTTCTTAACCACAAGATTACAAAATGACACACAAAATTTGTAGCCCTGTACACACTTATTCTGGATCGTAAATACTGTAAGTGGGGGTATACGCGCTTACTCTGGATCGTAAAACTAGGTAGGTATCTACTTTGTCGAATTAGCAACTCTTGGAGCGCGACTTAAGAATTTGTAATTTTCTTTAGAGCGCGCGGAAAGCGGTGGCCTACTTCAACGCTCTATGTGACCTGGATCTCTGTATCATCATCTAGCAAATTAAGGAGTGGGCTTCATCTAATAATTTTCGGAATACTTCAATTTGGTTTCGGGCGAAAGAAATCACGGCCAGCCGACCTTGAGGTATTAATCTTTGAACAAGCATCCTATCTATCCTAATTAAGGTCGTGAACTGAATCCTTATTAATTTTTTATTGTGTTGCATTACCATTCGATTGATTGTGTTTTGGTGCACTAAGTACTACTTCGACATATAAACAAGTCCTGAACAAAATTTCTTCCATTCATTGAATATATGTACTTAGTCATGTGACAGTGTGTGTTTGTGCTCCCATTATATTGTCATTAATTAGCATAAGTAATATAAATACAAGTTTGTATTCTCAAGTGATTGACAGGGCCACCACGTTCTTCGAAAGGTTCGATCTAGCTTTTAGAGTAGTAAAGTTGATCGATATATAGCTGTGATCTGATTTTCTAAAGCACAGTAATATATTCAGATTGATCTAGCGCTATGTGTATGTGTTGATTTGATATGTTTGAGTATCACATCTTCACTGTTTTCCTTCTCTGCTAATTCTTTTTCTCGATTCATTAATTTACTCGTTACATTCTACAGGTTGGAATACTTGTAATTTTCCTGCAAAACAAAACTATATATTATGATCTCCATGAAGGATCAATCCCATGATGATGACACTCAAACTCAGATTCTCAAGGTGATATATATATTGCTAGATGCCTGTTTTCAATTTTAATTTTCTTGTCTGAACGAACATATATGTGTGTCTCTTTCATGTATCATAAAGCTAGACACCATATTTGCCTGTCTCATCTTGTAAATAAGTTCATTGTTAGACATCACAACTTCAAGCATACAAGTCCAAGTACCAGCGGTGATAATTGTATTGTATTTCTTTTTAGAGTTTAGGCTAATTAGGATTTTACTCTTGCTTTCTTACCCATATATATAGTATTATATATGTTGCTGAACATGACTCGCAATTCGCTAATTGTTGTGTGAAACATGCATGATCATATATGTCTCCTCCTTCGATATATATGTTCTGAAATAAGTTAATCCTTCAAATTTTTTTCCCTTAGTAACATAGACCATCTTAGATGCATTTAGAGATGTAACTGCTACTAATGTTGCTTATGTAATTTAGGCGTGCACCGGAGAAGCCTTGCTAAATAATGATCGGATTAGTGATTTGCCAGATGATGTTCTTGTTCACATCCTCTCACTATTAACTTTGAAAGAAGCTGGAAGTACCAGCGTCCTATCCAAGAGATGGAGGAATGTCTGGGCCTATGTTCTTTGTCTTAATTTTTATCCTTGTTATGACTATTTACGGGAGTTGTCCCGTCGCAAGGCATCCTTATCTGAAAAAAAATTAAGGAAAGGGAAGAAGAGTGTAAGTTTGTCCGTTGGGTGGACAAAGTAGTGAGTTCACATAAAGCTGATATTGTTGATGAATTTAGGGTACGCCTTGTCCCAAAGAGATCCGCAAGGAAGACATTGATAATTGGTTCAGATTTGCGATGTCAAAGAGAGTGAAGAGGCTTGAGGTGAACCTTCGAGCGAGGGGTTTTCCCAGCCCGTTTCACTATCATCTTCCTAGATTATCCCCTGGTGTCCCATTGACCTGCCTTCAGTTGACCTTAGTCGATGTGACTGGTGAACGTCTCGAGGAATTGTTACATGATTTTCCGACTCTGGAATCTTTATCAGTTGAGTTTGCAGAATCACTTGTAACCTTAAAAGTTGCTGGTCCTGATCTTAAATTAAAATCGTTAAAAATAATACTGTGCTCCAAAATGAAACATTTGGAGATTTCTGCGCCAAATCTTATATCCTTTGATTACATGGGACCAAAACTATCAAGTTTCCCTTTGATAAGCACCCCTAAGCTAGCTGAACTATCCATTGGTAATAGTTATGGCAATTATTTACTGAATAACTCCAGGGATCTATCAAGTGTCTTATCTCAAATTGAATTGTTCACTCTGAAAACATGTCCTAATCGTCAGGTTAGTGCCTTAAACCTTTTGGTTGCCTTATTGTTTGGCCTAATACCTTTTCCTTGATCCAATTGATAAAATGAGCATTGCTATGTATTGGTTTCTTCCTTTTCAGGATGTCCCTCCAAAAGAATTCCCATTAGCCCCACGAGTGAAGGTGCTGGAGATCTTCTTTAGTGTAAAAACAGAAGAGGAACTGTTTGTTCTCTGTTCCCTGATACAGGCTTGCCCCTTGTTGCAAAAATTTGTACTCCAGGTGATGGATCATCTTCAGTTTTTATTTCTTAATTCATGAGCTGCTTGGAATAATTTTATTGATTATAAGCATTATTTCTATGCTCATTGCTTTTTGTATCATCGATTTGTATCCCGTTAAGTGGATAAGTTTCTATGTCTCTAAACTATATGCTTGTGTTTTATTTGTTACAGCTTTTCTTAATGGGCTGGAGCTGGTCTCTTAGAGAGAAGAGGATAGAAGTTTGTCGTCCTCCTCATCGCCACTTGAAGATCGTGGAGATGATTGTAGATAGAAAGTGTGATGCAGAATTAAGATGTGCTGAGTATCTGATTGAGAATACTGTTTCGTTGGAGAAGATAATCATGAAGCGATACCTGTCATGTAAAGAGCCTGCCAAAGAGATGGAGATAAGAGCGTCCAAGCAATTGTGTTCGGTTTTGAAGCCTGGGATACACTTGGAAGTTGTCTGATCTTGGCTTGTGCATGCTGGCTGCTGCAGTAATATTTGTGGTAATTTAATTAGGTCTTGCTTTTATTATTTACTTTTAAAGAGTATTACTATTGTGTAACAGTGCTGCTATTTAAAGTTGCCTTAAATTTATAAGCTCTCCCACGTATTTAAAGATAGCGGGTTCAATATACTCGTATATATTAATTTGTATTTGAGATCTTTTAACTGTTATGATTGGATCGGATACTGATGACTGGCTAATGTGTGATGCAATATATGCAGTGGATATTCTGGGTTGGACCATTCATTGGGGCAGCACTAGCAGCTCTTTACCACCAAGTGGTGATCAGAGCTATTCCATTCAAGAACAAGTGATCATTTTATCTTCAGCTAGCGGACAATGTTGAAAGCACATGACCATGAAGAATGAAGAAAATAAATTTTTTTAAAGAAGTCCATGTTGTATTTTTACTATCTTGAGCTGTATTATGTTTGGCATGTTGTATGTATTCTAGCTTTTGGAAAGGAATTTAAATTTGTGTGATGATGGGCCAATGCTCATTATAATGTGGCTTTTAAATTATTATGAATTAAATTCTAGTAGTATTCAATAGAGATCTAAATAGTAGGCAATCGGGCTGATGCTTCATGTTGGTGGTGTCATTGTAATTTGTGGCTATGCAAAAGTTGTGAATAATAATAATACCCTCAATTGGTTTGTAACCTTCGAGCATAGAGCTCATCTCTTGGTTAGCCAAAGTATGTGGTGTTGAACACTCAAGAAGTGGGCAACCTTGCCATCTAAGAGATGGGCAAAATTAATATGGAACAACTTAGTCCCTCTAAAAATTAGCACTTTTATTTGGAAAATGATTCAATAAAAAAATTCATTCTAAGTTCAATCTTCAAAAAAGAGGGGTCTTCTTCATGAACAATGATTGTAGTTGCAAGCGGTGTGATGGGAATGTCGAAAATACATGTCATATTTTTGGCACTTGTGATTTTGCTTTGAAGGTTTGGGAGGCTCTTTTTCATTGGCGTAAGGTACAAAACATTGTGGGAGCGAATATGGAGGATTTATCTAGATGGGGGCCAAGTGGGAAGAGGAAATGTTGGCATGTCCTTTGGTTTGCAACCATTTGGACTCTTTGGAAAGCTAGAAATGATCTCCTTTTTAATGGTGTGGATTTGTGTCATTGGCAAGTATTGGAAAAAATCAAGTTGCTTTGCTGGTCTTGGTTAAGGGTTAAAGGAAAACTTTGATGCTTATAACCATACTGAGGATTGGTTTATTGATCCGGTCTCGCATGTCTTTAGTGAGGCTCTGTTTTGGCAGCAGGACAGTGAGCATTTCCTGCTCTCTGTTTCTAGTAGTACTGTAGCATGGCGCTGCCTTTTGGGGACAACTGTTTTTCGTTTCTTGCTGTAGACTTCGGGAGTCTTTGTTTTTGGCTTCCTAATTTACATGTTTGTGATCTTTATTTCGTGTAACTCATGAGAATTTCTTATGCTCCCTATCTACAAGTTAACAAGCAATTAAAGTAGGGGGCTGTATAGCATGTTACTTGATGGAGTATGGAGTTAGCTGCAGTGACTGCAAAAAGAAGCTGATGCATAACCGTAAAAAGACACTAGGAACTAGTAGTAAGAACATCTCAGGCCTCGAAAAGTTAGCATAATATTAACCACAATTCAAAAGAACAACTGATATAACCATAAAATGATATACGGCAATATATAGATCCCAACTCTCATCATCAGTCAAGAAACCTAGTTCATTGGGATGACTATATGAAATTTTGCTTGTAATCCAATCACTTTGCTTCGGCTAGATAACATGATCTGACTACCGATGTTATCACCAGGAAAGAAATTCTTGACTCCGATAAACGCACCTATCACCGAAACGTCATATAAACAATAATGTACCTCCCTCCCTTGAACTCTTTGTGAACCATCACAGATAACTCTATTTCACTCTTCTTGATTTGATCAGAGTGACCTCAAGTTTGTAGCCTAGAATTGTATAGTAAGAAACAATTCTCTTCTTGTTATACTCTTGGGAGACAATGCACCATGCACATACATCAAAGTGTTCGATCCTCATAAACTTTCCCTGCCAAAGTGGTCTTCCCTAATGCTGGCATGCCAACAATGGAGACCACATTTAGCTACTTCCGACTATAGAGTATATCCTTTATTAATTTCATCTCAACCTCGAAACCCACCATTTTTCCTGTTCTCTTCCATTATACCTTTAATTAGATTGATGTGTTCCGTAAACTCAGAAATCAAACGAAGGGTGCATGAGACAGGACACGGTTCAACAGCAAACGAATCGAGTAGATATCCTGCGACATATCCCGCATCAGTGATAATTCTGTTCTTCAACAAAGCTTCTGTTCTTCTTCATTTCAAGTGGGGCTAGTTGTGAAATTCTGAATAGATGATCTGAAAAGAACCATGATCTCATGTATCGCTTGGCACTGGTCTTTTAAATTATTGGCTGCATCAGATTCACAATACATGAGATCCTTCCAGTTGTGAAGCAGCAGATCAAAGAAGCCCGGTAAATGAACATTCGGAGATTCTTGTCTTATTCTGTGAAGAATTACTGCATATTGGAAACCATGAGTAAATGACTGAACCTAACCAAGTAAATCCCCGATACTCTGTTCCCTATCCAAGTTGATTAATCAGTTGGTGAAACATGAGCAAATGACTGAACCTATGTTCCTCAACAAAGCCTGGAAACGTAACTTGATATCTGACAGTTTCTCATGATCAGAAAGAAAGTTCTTGATGAAATCTCTCGAGCTAGCAGACCCTCCGTTTGGTCACTAGGCTAATCCAACTCTACAATACTTTTTGATCCATCATGAGTAGTACTATTACCTGTCAGTAGATGTCAATGGAGTACCATATAGGTACATAACGCATAGACCTCCTCACCCAGGAATAAGACATTTCTGTTGATTTAAATCTTATTAACCTCAAAACTCAATGCCTATATATATGCCTTCAATACCTATAAGAAAAGCAAAAGTCCATATGCAGCCAAGCTATGTGAATTTCGCCAAGCAAACTAATCTCTAATTATCACCCAAACACATCATGGCAGTCCAAAATAACTACCCTAGGTTAATTTCCCTCAAATGAATTAATCATTACCAATAAAAGCTTCATAAACCTCTTTTAAACCCTAATTTTCATCATATGATAATACAAACGCCAATCAAAACGAACTTAATTTGCTCGGGGAAAAGGAATCGGACCTTAGAAGGCGAGGCGGCGAGGATGGAAGTCGGGTCGGGTTCATCCAAATTCCAAGCGGAGGGAGATTTGGTAAATGCAGCGTTTGTTAGAATCCCAAACGTAAAGTCGAGAGTCTCCGTCCAAGGCAATTAAACTCGGAGGCGTTTCTCCGGCGGAGGAAGAGGTGGAAGGGACGAAGAGAGGTGGTTCTGGAGTGGGAGCCATTGGAGCTCAGATGAGGGAGTTGAAGGTGATTGAGTTTGAGGCACAAGAGAACCATGGGTATATTAGAACATTACGTAGAACTTATTTACCGAAACAGTAATTCGCGTCTTTCAGAAAAACAAATTGCGTTCGATTCGCGAATTAGCCGAGAACTTGGTATACTAGTGGGCTATTATGTTGGGCTAGTACTTTGAATATGGGGCTTCAAAAAATCTTATCAATCCTAAAATGTTGTCAAAACAGACACTTTGACATGATACTTTTGCATTTGCATTATGACTTCTGACTTTTGATTTAACATATGCTAGGCACAACGCCTCCTTTATACTCTCGTATAACATTGAAGGATGATCAAACGCCACCACCGAAGCTCCGTTATGGAGATGTCCAAATCGGAGCATCAAAGCTCCAATTTGCTTTCTTAACATTAATGTGATTGTTAGCAAGTTAAAAAAAATATCAACGAATATCAATTCTAAGAACCATATATGACAAATCTTTCAGTAATTGTCATAGGACCGGCTCAAGCATATTGGGGCCATCCGTTTCAAAAAAGCATATTGGGGCCATGTGACAAATTTTCATAAGCGTCCCAACCAACATATTATTAAAAAAATGAAATCATTCTAGATCCTTGACTTAGTTACTGTAATTCAAATGAATTAGTCATTTACCATATTTGTCGAGATCTCACACTGTATATACACTTGAATGCAATGATCAATGAATGTTCTATAATATAAGAGATCCTTCTAAATATTTGGGCTAATTATAATAATTCCTATAAATAATTAGTCATTTTACCAAACTTGTTCACATCTCACACGCTATATACACTTAAATACAAATGATATCACTTCCACCAATTAACCATTATGTTACCAATAAAAAGTAATACATACTATCTCAGTCTTTTTAGATTAATTGAATGATTTCTTAGTGTGTTTATATAACATGTGTGGTGTTTGTTGTTTTCTATTAGATTGAACGGTTTCTTAGAGTATTTATATATTGTGTAAGGGGTTACCACTCAAACCTGGAAATGAAAACTCAGAAGTCCCACGCCGGGGTTTGGCTTGCCACGGCGTCGGTGCTGCGTTGGAGCAGCAACGACTCGGCATGGCGCATCGCCATGCCATCCTCTCATGTCTTTCCCATTGCGGACGGTCTAAATATACAATCTTTATATGTACCAGTAGTCCGGTACTCATTCTTCTAAGTAATATTATAGCATATGATTCTGCATATAAATGTAATCATGCTGCTAAAAATACAATCTTTATATGTACTATTAGTCTGGTACTTATTCTTCTAAATCTGATTATATCATATGATCCTACATATATAAATGTGCTCATGCTATAAAAATTACACTCTTGTATATACCAGTAGTCTACTATTGATTCTTCTAAATCTTATTATATCAATATGACTCTGCATACAAAATGTATTCATGCTGCAAGAAAAATAAAAAAAATAAAAAATAATTATTATTAAAAAAAAGAAACACTTTTTATATGTACTGGTACTGCTAAAGAGTTTTTTATTGTACTGCTAGCCTAAAAAGACACTCTTATGCCGGTTTGTGACTACAAAGCTAATCATCAAAAACACTGAATTCAATTTCTTTCTCGAAATCATCTTCGAGATAACCATGTTCATGATTATGCAAAACATCTTCAGGATAGCCATGTTCATGATTCTGCAAATCATCTTAAAGATCACTATGGTCAAGACCTTCTAAATCATTTTCCAGGTCACGATTCTCCAAACCATGTTCATTAGTTGAACTCCGGGAAAATTGCACTTTTGGTCCTCTATGTCAAAGTCCACTTCGGTTTTGGTCCGAATTATGACGAATTCTGCGAATTCAGTCCTTTATCAGCGTAGAATTCGCCGTATACGCGGCCAGAGCGCCGTATACCCGTATAATTCGCCTCCACTCAGATTATACATGCCAAATCATGCCCAGTCACACACAAAACACACATACACACTCTAGCAAGCTCTGTCTCTGTTTTTCTTAAGAAAACAGAGCTTCACTAATCTCTCATATCCGGAAGGAGAGTGACAAGAGATCTGTGATTTTGTTTACGAATTTAGTTTCTAACTTGTTAATGACGCTTTGAACTTTACACATCCTTCTCATCTATTGGAGGGAATTGGATGACCATTTCCCAAAAATACTCCCTGCCTTAGTAAAAGCCCCAAAATTCACTCTCTCAAAACTTGATTTAATCAAACTCTGTACAAAGTTAGTTAATAAAAGAATCTTACAAATCTAATCCACTTGATGCATAGATGAATAGCAAAAAACGGTGTTTCTATAACATATTTTTACCAAAGATGAATAGCAGAAGACGGTGCTTACACTAGAAGCTTTACAGAGCACTTGCACTTTCATGATTTCCTACTTTTGACACTTTTTATCGTTTTTGTTGATAGCATAGAGTTCTAGGCAATGCGAGGACTTATTCATAACATAATGTTTTGTATATTTTATTATGGTTGGATTGATTCATTTGTTTAAAAAAACTGAGGTGAGACTAAAAGAAAGGTGAAACTGTATTAAGGAGCGGAAAACAAAAGCAGAATAACAACACTGATGTGAATTCAAGAGTAGAAGAAGAAGTCTCTAGGTAGGCTATATAGATGGAGTGTCAAACATAGCTATGCCAGGTAACAGTTTTAATAATTCGCCGTATTTGCTCTTATCGTTAATAAAACAGAGCATTATTAAGTTGGATTGAACCTGCTGCAATACCCGTTATACACATTCATTTACCTGCTGCATTGAGTTCAAGATGTTTTTAAGGAAGAAGATGGTAGCTATGTCTTTTCTATGCTCCCAATTCGGCTGAATTCGTCCTCCAATTCGACTCCATTCATCAAATCGTTGCCATGTGTGTTTAGAGGACCAAAATTGCCAAAGTCAGGACCAAAAACGCGCCACAAAATCACGCTCTATGACTAATTCGTTGCCACATCAGCCGTAGAGGACCGTATATCATTTTATACGGACCAAAAATGAAGTGGACCTTGACATAGGGGACTAATACTGCAATTTTCCCGTTGAACTCCCATCTGATGATATGGGAACTCAAATACGCTGTCAGGGCTCTCGTCGGAGTGGAAGATGACTTGTACGGAAAAGGATTCGATCCTCCAGCCACACAGTCCCAGTCTGCTAAAACAAGTGGTTGTTCGACGTGTTGCTCTCCCAGAACAAGTGGTCCTTCCACGTTTACAATGCAGGGAGGGATCCTCTCAATGGGAGGGAGTATTTCTGTGGGACGGATATGTTTGGGCGAATCATATCTAAAATGAAAAATGTTTCATTCCCCTATGCCTTATGTGAGAGACTGTCGTTTTCGCAGCCAAGAACCAAACTCAATCTTGATTTGAATGTTTCCTCCTGGGTTAAAAATGATCAAAACTCAATTCTTCCCTCAGCATAGCATAGGATTAAAAAGACACGCCGGTCTGCATCTTGAATAAGATTGTAGTTTTCTTTGTTATAAATTTTTATTTTTCCAACCTGAGATCTATCTTCAGAAGAAATTCTTTTTTTAGTATATATAATTATAATTATTTATAAATATATCTTTGTGTGCAAACTGTACGTGAACAATCGAACAAAGGTCATTGTATTCGTAACGAGAAAATTCAAACAAGACCAATTTCCAAACCCTTACAAGTCCAACACCCTCTCAATCCGCAAAATGGAAGAGTAATAAAAGTGACATTTCGCCCACATACTTTAACCACGGAAGCTACAAATATGTTTGAGACACACCCGTCGTGATTCGGCCGGGAATAGTAACTTTACAAATGATGAATAAAAATCAATTAGAATCAACGACGAACTTTTTCTTTCATCTTTTTTCTTGATAGCTAGAGAACTTACCAAATAATTGTGTCGAGCGTGATTATTCTACTACATTATTGTGAAATTTACTCGTCAAACATCATTGGTGCTATAAATTATTCTCAAATTCAATATTGCCAGTCCGCTGTAGCACTAGCAATATTGAATTCGAAATTAACCGAGATTATTAAAAATTGCTATGGTATAATGGTTTGTAAGATCTGGAGAGTTGTGGTTTTGTTTGTGGTCTTTCTGATGCTAACCAAGTCACCTTCATTCTCCCACATTTCAGTAGCTACTTCATCTTCTACAATGCCATCTCCTACTTCTTCTGCTACTTCATCTTCTACAATGCCACCTCCTACTTCTACTGTTACTTCTCATATGTAAAGTGTATGTATTCAATCACAAACTATGGGTTGCAAGTATTTCTACCAAAGAAAGTCATAAGCCATATTGAAGGATTATGTCGTTATTATCCGTGGAGTGGGAAGGAGTAAATAACAAGAAAAGCTCCTGTTGCGTGGGACAAAGTATGCAACACAAAAAATTCTGGGGGGGGGGGGCTAACATAGTCGACCTCACTTGCTGGAATAAAGCAACCATGATGAAACTTCTCTGGAACCTCACTGAAAAAGCTGATAATTATGGTACGATGGGTCCATGCGTAATACATAAAACATACACAGGTAATGGATTTTGATTCCATTAAAAATTGCTCGTGGATTCTGAAAAGCATTATGAAGATGAGGACATATGCTACCGGTAGCCAAACGTGGGCTGGATTGGATGGTATGACTAAATTTCCCACGCAGGCTATGTATCATGAGATCAAAGGGGAGAAGCCGAGGGTTGAGTGGTATAACTCTTCTTATCAAATGGAGCCAGACCCAGAGCTTTATTTATTATGTGGTTATGTGTGCAAGAAAAGCTTTATACTAAAGATCGACTGACGAGATCGATTTGGTATGCCTAATGATGGATTATGTGTGTTTTGTCAGCAAGTCGAGTATGTTAGTCATCTGTTCTTTGAATGCTGCTATACGCAGACCATTTGGAAGGGAATACTGAGTTGGATAGGGGTGCAACACCAGTCGAAGGACTGGGGGTAAGGGAAAGAAGGCACTGCTACTGAAACTAGTTGTTGCTGAGACCATCTATGGCGTCCGGACCCAACGAAAGAATCGGGTGATACTTTCTCACTTTGATGACGACGCCCGACTGTGTGAGAATATTAAAGGATAGTTAAACAAGGTGCATGGGGATACTGAACTGACAAAAACAGGAATGCGACTCTGCTAAAACACAACACGTTGCTTTGTTCTCTTTTTATCTTTTCCTTGCTGTAAGCTCTACTTGTTTCATTATATTGTCCTGTGAGGTGATGTGAGATAGGTAAAGAGTGGCCTGAATCACTGGATCGCGTGTACTAACTTTGTTTTGGATAATAGAAAATTGATCTACGTTCCAAAAAAAAAGGTATTAGTATCATATTTATGATTATAGCCACCCAGGTTCAATTATCATTATTATCATCAATATATACTATTTTTTATTTTTCCAACATGAGATTAAGTTCAGAAGAAAAACAATTTAGTATGTATAGTTACGAGTATTAACTATTTATAAGCTAGAATGCGTATGCGTGACAAGCGATAATTCTAGTATCATAATTTTTTAAAGTTTGTTTATGACAAAAAACTAAATGCAATATATATGCTCGATGGAGTTATTAGCCATTAGATCCAACTCTAGTTCATTTTTAAAATAGATATTGTTCTCATGGGCTCATGGCTGAGCCACCTAAAAACCATGGTTCCGTGAGAAAAAGGTTTGATCTTTCGAATGCAAACCTAATTATACTTACAAGCTTTCGCAGGACCAGTATATTTTATTCCATAGTCATGTACACTTAAGCTTATGGAAGTTGATTGATTCTTAATGTATGAATCAAACCAAACGACATAATATAACCATATAATATCTAGATCCATTAACGTAATGCCTGCAATTTTGGAGAGAGTGAACTTTTCAAAATTAAACCATTTTAACCAATTTCGTAACAGTTGAGAAACAAAAATTGAAGTTCAGTGGTGACGGTGTATTCATCCACATCAACATATATAGTTCTTGTTAATCTAAACCATCCGTAGACACTTTTATTGCTACACCATCAGAAGCTCATCATACCTATTCCCCATCCATGTAATAAAAAATGAAGTCGGATTAAATCTAGGCTTTCCATGCAACATCAACTCATCGTTCCGCATTATTTAGACGGAATCTTGAACCTACAAATCCAATAAAATTAATCAATTCAAAGTGCTAAACTTCATTTCCAAACTGATTATAACTCATGTTTTATCAGAATCGTCGGTTCCGATACTTAATGGTTAATACTTCAGCCCCTAGTTGGATAGTTATGCTGGTTTGAATAACTTTACAAGTACACCAACTTCTAGTTGCTTTTAATTATTTCATAATAACATAGTATAGAATTTTCACAAATTAATACACCCTCCTATTTTTTTAGTTGTCACTTTAGAAATTTTATTATAACACAAATAATTGTCAATTTACGTATAATGATTGATACTAATAGACTTAAATCTCTTTTGTCCCTATATTTATTACTATCAATACACTATTATATTAATATTAATAGGCTTTTGAGAATAATTTTTATAACTACAAAGCTAGTAATAGGTCCTTTTTAATATGTGTGAAATTCTTAAATGACAAATAAAAAAGATAGAAGGGAGTACCAAATATTTTCAGTTAAGAAAACACGGTAAAGCAATATACTATTGCAGAATGACAACAAAAACCTATACATTACTTAAGATACTTAAATCACTTACATACGTATCCGGATAAACATCCCTTGGGCGCACGAGCCCTAAAGCCCTATGGAACAAAACAGTATGCAAAATGTCGGCACATGAATTCCACATTCTAAGCAACTATCCACCTGAATTTCCACATTCCTAATTCTCCACAATTAACTTCTACCCATTCACAAAACGCTAAGTACTCAGATGAACAAAGCAATTCAACATACTACCAATACTTGGAAGTTGGAACCAATGAAAGCAGAATTTGACGAACATGAACAAAAGCCCAATAATTAACGAAAATTCAGTTTAATTACTTGTGACCTAGTTTATCATCAGCAGGCATATAAAATTGGAGGAAGCAAAACTTACAGCGAAGAACTTCACGAATCTCGAAGTGTTCAACATCCTGATCATTGCATCAAAGTAGATTAATTCCAAAATAAGTATGATTCGTCGTATGTAAATAGATGCTTGCTGGTGATGGTGAAGGAAAAGGGAAACTTACGAGCTCTTAGAGTTGACAAACATCAGAATTCATCTCCTAGAATGTTTCTTTGTTTCTTCAGATAAGAAATTTGAAATATAAGTTCATACGTCCTCGTACTTCAAGAAAACATGAAATTAAATTGACCTCTTCCATCACGCAGGCGGCATTTTATAAGCGTCCATCTCCGGGCACATCTTACACCTAAAATTTCAGCATTAATAAAAATGAAATGGTAAAAATGACATCAAATCTAGAATAAATAAATGCGCCAAAAAAAACAAAAAAAAAAACACTTATTTCCTGAAAACTTTACAGCTCGGCAATATCCAATCTTTTTGTGGAAAAAAGATAAATAAACAACATTATTTTGTAGCAGTTTTTCACATAGTAATCTCAACATGAAGTTATCTGCTTTCTCTTTCTGAATAATGAATTCATTAAGAACAATGTAGGTATACTAGAGCTTAGCAAAGAAAGACATATCACCTGAATAAAGTGTACCAACCCCACTTCAAGGTGAATTCTGAATAAACTTGTATGGATGGAATGAGGACATAAATTACTGCCTTTTCTCCCCGTGACATCCTTCCCACTCCCATCTCCAGACCCTTAGGTATCTAATTCAGAGGACAGAGATAGAAAAGGAAAGGACAGTGAATAAAATAAATATTATTAATATCATCGTAATAATCTGGATTAGACAGATTTGCAAAAGCTCCATTCGTAGAACCTGCAGTAGGAACATTTATCATTGCCACACCACTTACCTCAGATTTTCCAAAAGCGAAGAAAAAAAGGTTCTTGCCATGATTATGTGAAAGATCAACTTGCCGTCTGCTGACGTTGTTGAAAGCCTGTTAACAATGAAAAGAGTAATTTAACAGTACCATGAAGAAAACTAAAATGGCACAAGAACGAGAATTCATAGTGTCTGTTGTGTCAAAAAGCTGGAATGAGAAAAAAGAAAATGCTCCGCCGTGGTTTGGAGATAGGCAAAAGATAAGACTCACCAAGTGATAGCATAAACAGTTACATAACAAACTTTGACTTCATAAGGTTCCCTGGGTTGCTCCCAACCTTGCCCTTCTCCTACAACATATAAAAAAAAATTGAACCTGGTCCAGTCCTGTATCAATGGTTACACACATTATAAAAAAAAAAAAAAATGTAAACACAAAAATCTATATAATTGGGGAAAACAGAAGGTAAAAATAGAAGTTTGAAACCTTTGCTTCTCATAATCAAGAAGCTCAATCTCCCACTGGATAAAGAACCTGGGACTGCAGCAGGCCTTACACATAAAACAGTAGGATAGGTCATTAAATTGCTTGGACATGAAAAACAAAAAGTAGTTAATGCTGAAACACGATACCGCTGCCTAGCCAATCATTTTGTGTTCTATAAAGAAAACTCACCTTGGAAACTTGTCGTAAGCATAATCAGGGGGGCATGTCAACATCTAGCAATAGCACAGCATAATTTCAGGATTCTTATGTGATACTATATACATATGAATCATTGTATTCAACGTTTCATATATTCCACAATCAAATAAGTAAAAACCTTAGGATCTACATTCTACACTTCGAATCTAATCCTATCCCCTCACGTATCAATCTTTCTTCGAATTCTCAATCAAAGAATTAAGAAGTCTCAAGTCAGCAAATTAACACTTATCAGTTCTTAATATAGCGTGAGCGTGAATTCGCGCTCGGATCGGCTCCAACTTCTGGCGATTTATGTTTCCTAGCCTGGATCTATATGCCTCCTGCAATAGCAAACTTACAAAAGGGGGCTTCGTCAATCGTCATGCTTTTTCTTCTTCACTTTGTGGTTTCACCAGTAGAAAGAAATCAAGGTCAAGGCCGGCCTTCACTGTTCAGGTATTAATAATCTTCGACGGGTTTAACTGTTTTGGATTGATCCGCATTTCACTTCGATGATTTCAGTTTTTTAATTGCTTCAATTCAATTCGATGTTATCAGTAGTGTTTGCCGTGTTTAGCTTAGCAAAGATATTCATGGAAAGCTCAAATCTTCTCATAGGTGGTTACTGTTAGTAGCTCGTATTCTGAGTTCAGTGCTTCTGATGATGTGTTAGCATTGATGAGATGTTATTCCATACTTAGTCGTAGACTGGTTATTGATTTTGGCTCGAAATTTGAGTTTGTCTTTCAATCAAAATTGGTGGTGAACTGAATATTCCTATTGCAATACCATTCGATTGATTGTGGATTAATGCAGTAAGTTTATTTCTATGTCAAACCAAGTTGACATGTGTAATCATTTCTTCCGTTTATTATATGAATGTACTTCTTGTGTGTTTGTGCTCTCACTGCCATTAGCATAAGTAATATAAATACAAGTTTGTATTCTCAAGTGATTGACAGGGCCACCACGTTCTTCGAAAGGTTCGATCTAGCTTTTAGAGTAGTAAAGTTGATCGATATATAGCTGTGATCTGATTTTCTAAAGCACAGTAATATATTCAGATTGATCTAGCGCTATGTGTATGTGTTGATTTGATATGTTTGAGTATCACATCTTCACTGTTTTCCTTCTCTGCTAATTCTTTTTCTCGATTCATTAATTTACTCGTTACATTCTACAGGTTGGAATACTGTAATTTTCCTGCAAAACAAAACTATATATTATGATCTCCATGAAGGATCAATCCCATGATGATGACACTCAAACTCAGATTCTCAAGGTGATATATATATTGCTAGATGCCTGTTTTCAATTTTAATTTTCTTGTCTGAACGAACATATATGTGTGTCTCTTTCATGTATCATAAAGCTAGACACCATATTTGCCTGTCTCATCTTGTAAATAAGTTCATTGTTAGACATCACAACTTCAAGCATACAAGTCCAAGTACCAGCGGTGATAATTGTATTGTATTTCTTTTTAGAGTTTAGGCTAATTAGGATTTTACTCTTGCTTTCTTACCCATATATATAGTATTATATATGTTGCTGAACATGACTCGCAATTCGCTAATTGTTGTGTGAAACATGCATGATCATATATGTCTCCTCCTTCGATATATATGTTCTGAAATAAGTTAATCCTTCAAATTTTTTTCCCTTAGTAACATAGACCATCTTAGATGCATTTAGAGATGTAACTGCTACTAATGTTGCTTATGTAATTTAGGCGTGCACCGGAGAAGCCTTGCTAAATAATGATCGGATTAGTGATTTGCCAGATGATGTTCTTGTTCACATCCTCTCACTATTAACTTTGAAAGAAGCTGGAAGTACCAGCGTCCTATCCAAGAGATGGAGGAATGTCTGGGCCTATGTTCTTTGTCTTAATTTTTATCCTTGTTATGACTATTTACGGGAGTTGTCCCGTCGCAAGGCATCCTTATCTGAAAAAAAATTAAGGAAAGGGAAGAAGAGTGTAAGTTTGTCCGTTGGGTGGACAAAGTAGTGAGTTCACATAAAGCTGATATTGTTGATGAATTTAGGGTACGCCTTGTCCCAAAGAGATCCGCAAGGAAGACATTGATAATTGGTTCAGATTTGCGATGTCAAAGAGAGTGAAGAGGCTTGAGGTGAACCTTCGAGCGAGGGGTTTTCCCAGCCCGTTTCACTATCATCTTCCTAGATTATCCCCTGGTGTCCCATTGACCTGCCTTCAGTTGACCTTAGTCGATGTGACTGGTGAACGTCTCGAGGAATTGTTACATGATTTCCGACTCTGGAATCTTTATCAGTTGAGTTTGCAGAATCACTTGTAACCTTAAAAGTTGCTGGTCCTGATCTTAAATTAAAATCGTTAAAAATAATACTGTGCTCCAAAATGAAACATTTGGAGATTTCTGCGCCAAATCTTATATCCTTTGATTACATGGGACCAAAACTATCAAGTTTCCCTTTGATAAGCACCCCTAAGCTAGCTGAACTATCCATTGGTAATAGTTATGGCAATTATTTACTGAATAACTCCAGGGATCTATCAAGTGTCTTATCTCAAATTGAATTGTTCACTCTGAAAACATGTCCTAATCGTCAGGTTAGTGCCTTAAACCTTTTGGTTGCCTTATTGTTTGGCCTAATACCTTTTCCTTGATCCAATTGATAAAATGAGCATTGCTATGTATTGGTTTCTTCCTTTTCAGGATGTCCCTCCAAAAGAATTCCCATTAGCCCCACGAGTGAAGGTGCTGGAGATCTTCTTTAGTGTAAAAACAGAAGAGGAACTGTTTGTTCTCTGTTCCCTGATACAGGCTTGCCCTTGTTGCAAAAATTTGTACTCCAGGTGATGGATCATCTTCAGTTTTTATTTCTTAATTCATGAGCTGCTTGGAATAATTTTATTGATTATAAGCATTATTTCTATGCTCATTGCTTTTTGTATCATCGATTTGTATCCCGTTAAGTGGATAAGTTTCTATGTCTCTAAACTATATGCTTGTGTTTATTTGTTACAGCTTTCTTAATGGGCTGGAGCTGGTCTCTTAGAGAGAAGAGGATAGAAGTTTGTCGTCCTCCTCATCGCCACTTGAAGATCGTGGAGATGATTGTAGATAGAAAGTGTGATGCAGAATTAAGATGTGCTGAGTATCTGATTGAGAATACTGTTTCGTTGGAGAAGATAATCATGAAGCGATACCCGTCATGTAAAGAGCCTGCCAAAGAGATGGAGATAAGAGCGTCCAAGCAATTGTGTTCGGTTTTGAAGCCTGGGATACACTTGGAAGTGTCTGATCTTGGCTTGTGCATGCTGGCTGCTGCAGTAATATTTGTGGTAATTTAATTAGGTCTTGCTTTTATTATTTACTTTTAAAGAGTATTACTATTGTGTAACAGTGCTGCTATTTAAAGTTGCCTTAAATTTATAAGCTCTCCCACGTATACTGACCTGTTGGTGCATATATATGTTGTTTAAGATTTAAGGATTACAATTTTCAAACCTATTTGCCATGTGCGGAGCAAGTGTGGGGGACTTGCAATTGTTCCCTTGACCCAGGCACCTTCCAGAGCTGCCTAGATATTTAAATGTACCAAACTCTTCCCTGGGATATCGGGTGAGGTGACAAGGTGTGAAGGCTACACCGTGAGCTGTTGTCTTAATTTGAATCGGATTCTAGATGCTATTGTGAGTTGTGACTGAGACCTCATTTCAATGTGTTTTGGCTTTTGACATGTATCATTCAGGATACGTATTTATTAGTATATCATGAACAACATACATAGCCCACACCTTTTTCATATATAGATTAGAGTTGGCTTCTTAGATATGTGGGAATTAGGTAAATACATGCTACTTGTTACTTTTGCATTCCAGGTTTGTCTTCCTGATTTGTAAATGGATCACCATATCCATATTTGTGGGTATGACCACCACTTTGCCCTCGTGTCGCCATCAGTTAAAGAGCCTCCAGTTTCTTCTCTGTACACTACCTGTTTGGCGAAATTCCTCACTGAAAACCAAGCATGTATGTGTTGTTCTCTGCTTGCTGCTACCATATTTCCATAAATTCTTCATGATTAATAACTTGATTATTTGGATTGTTGTGTTCGTTGTTGCGCTCATCTCCTGCTCATTTATCCTACCCATAAGACTCCTTTCTAATTTCTGTTGCTTTTAAGTTTACAATTTCCCTATGACAGTTAAATTACTAGAATGTGTTGTATTAATTGAAATTGTTATTTTATAGGATATAGATTGAGATCCAGTACTTTCGGTTGTTTCTGACTAAAATTGCACTCTTTATCACTATTTTATTCGGTGTCATTTAGAAATTCTTCTTCTCTTTTTGGCAAAGTAATGGTTGAATGTTCTGCAATGAGGCACATGAAGCTGCTTGAGTTCATGCGTAAAGCTTCATTCGGATTCGGTGCTATTTTTGAGGACAAACAAATCTTTTAAGGAATGGCCTCTGATGCATACAATAATCTATCCTTCTCCTTAGGTACTTAAGCTTAATTTAAGATAATATGGATGTTCAGTATCTTCTAAAGTAAAATGCCTTAATCTGTTTGATTTGGTGAAACGTGTCCCTTGCTCTGTTATTTTTAGATACATAGAAGAAGCTTTCTCATTTTCTTAACTTGGTTTCTCTTCAACTCTAGAGTCTAGACTTTCTGAAATACTAGAGAGTAGAGACATTATCATATTAAAATAGCTAAAAATTATGAGAGTGATAATATATACAAGTAAATTGACCAAATCTGTGCTGCTTTTAAATAGTTATTGCGTCTTTAATTAATTAAATAACCATCTAGAATACTAGTAGAAGTTAGTTCGTCCGTTGATAATGTCTTTCCTTAAATTACATTTTTGTTGGTTTATTTTTGAAACTTTGCGATCTAAATGTTAGTTTCGTCTTCAACGACTAAATTCAATGCATTTTGGTGTGGAATATTACACACTGATGATTATCTTCTGGAAGAGGTGTTAATGTTCTTTTGAGTTTTGTTTGGTTGAGCCTAGTGTAAATTTGAATGACATACAGTTAGCTAAGTCTCTTGAGTCAAGTATATTCTCCTGTACGGTGCAAGAGATTCTTTTGTTGACATGTATTTGTTGCCTTTTCACCATTACCTGTTTTGGCAAGTAATAGATCGATGTTATTAATTAATATTTGATACTGGACATGTTTTGCATGAGCTTTTGTCATCATCAAGACAGGACAGCACTAGATTAGTAGGTGGAATAAAGAGTTGACTGACACCATAGTTGATGCTGGTCTACTTGAAACAGTTGACTGAAGAGCTGAACTTATGCTCTTAAAATAGCAATTTGCACCTTTAGTTCAAAATTGATACAATGAGAAAGATGGGTGTTTATGTTTTTGCTCCATTGCAAACTTCTATTAGTTGGATGTCATTGCCACCTCTACTTAGATTTCTCATGATACTTTGTAGATGCTACTTGTATTTAGTTTACGTAGAGTAGGATGTACACAAGCTTCCAATTTATTGTTAGCGGTGGCTATTGCCTGCATGGTTCTCCTTTTGATCTAATGCAAATTTAAGCTACCAGAAAAAAGGAAAAAAAATTTCTTGTCTAAATGTGGTTTGATAATATCCGGTTGGTGGTGGATAAACAAGTTGGAACAGATTGTGGTGTCGTGCTGGTGTGTATGGTATTGCCGGAATCAGTTGGTGCATGAAGAAAACAGAACAGAGTTGGAACCGCTGGCCACATAGAATTTTGGTGTGCTGTATTACAGCAGTATAGAACAGCCCAGGAAACGCAGCAGAGGCAGCACGTGCATTCTCAGCAAAATGTTTTGTAGTAGTGGATGCCGCCTGTTCGGGGCAGTTTCAAATTAAATACACATGCTGTGATTGTGCTGGGACAGTGTGCTAAGCTTGGGTGTGTGATCAGGGGGCATGATGCCGCGGTTAAGGTTTGGTGTCAGACAGATTGTTCCACATATTCAGAATCCTGGAAGTCCCAGAGGCACTAGCTTTAAAGAAGGTATGGTTTTTTCCTTGAATAATGGCTTCAACCAAGTAAATGCAGAATTTCTCCGAGTTCTATTAGTTCAGCTATGTGTTGAAACTGTTGTCTATTTTCGGATCGGTCTCTTTTATTGGGTTTGAGAGAGAGAAATATAAAAAATTAAAGGAATAACTGGAATAAGCTCTATGATTTCCGAGGAGCAGCACCCCTCCAAACTTAGTACATTGTGAGGAATCTTAGTTAATGGGACAAGAAGGTTAGGAGACTGACAGACTGTGATTAAGTTGCTACATTTTCTGAATTCAGTATTGCTGTTCCTTATATTTTAAAAACTTGTCCAAGATTGCATCATATGTACATGGTTTAATGAATTAGTACTTATGTGAACTAATATTAGCATTCGGTCGGTTTTGTTGTATACATTGATGACTTGGACAGCCCATGTTTTAGTTGTTCGGGATACAAAAGTTTGTTCAGGTTAAAATTAATTCTTGCATGCTCTGGAGCTTCTCTGTGACTTGTTAGTATTTTAGATGAATACAGTTAACAATTCCTTAAGTCGTAGTATCATATTCTTTGCTTTTAGATCATGAGGCCATGTCGTGTGCACTACTATAATTTGTGCACCCTTCGATAATATTGTTTGTCCTCAACTATACTAGTTTTTCTAAAATCAAACATGTACCTACCAGTTAAAAGTGTTGATGGTCAATAGGAGATAGGTCATGGACCATGGTCATTTCTTTCCCCTTAGAATGCTGCACAGGAACCTCTATCAAATATCCTAGGACTTTGCACTTACAGTTATTTGGTGCTTATGGTTTCATAGAAATAATATTTGTCCATGGGGAAGTAACAGGTGGAGCAATAGAAATGGTTGATTTTGCACGCATGTATCATGAACCTTGTCATCAATCTGTTCTACCAGCAGACATGGGAATGGCGCATATTTCTGGAAGAGCAGGGATAGTTTGCTGCCAACAAATTAAACTGTTCACTTGTCGAGCGGTAATCTGGAGTCACCGGAGGGCTGTACATTCTGATGCAGCACTTACTCTTGATAGACGGCTGCTAGGTGGTGGCCTTGTAGGCTGTAGCCTATCAGGATGGTCTGGTGGCTTGACACCAAGAGGTTCACTACCTATTGCTGGGGCCTGAGGCAGCTGAAGCTCTAGCTTTTCCAAGTGCAATTTGTTGGCCAAAGGAACACGAGCGAGAGGCGTATTGCTTGGTTTGCAAATTGATTGTATTTCAGTAACTTCTAATAATCCATTGGATGATCTTTCTTTGATTGGTCCACTTTTTGTTTTGTTTCGTTTAACTCGTGTCTTGGTCAAACCGTTCATAAGACTTCCAATGGACATCTAGACCAAGTGACCAACATCATGTTTACTTCATTGTGAGATTTCTATTAACCGCCTCGATCATTTCTATACAGCACATTTGATGTAAGAACAACAATTCGGAGTATGTCAAAGGTTAGTCCAATTAGCAATCGCAGACCAATACACTAGGCTATTATATTAAAGGGAAGAAAAAATCTTGTGGAGCCAAACGACCCCACAAGTCACAAGGTAAATCCGTCCTTGATTTTCAGAGTTTAGGCTTAGGATGTAAGGTAATTATTTCTTTGTTAACAAATATAGTGTAGGTAATGTATATTTTCTCTCTCTCATATTTGAGCCCTTAGACCGGCTGCATCGGTGCCGGCGTGGGTGCACGGCGTCCCACGCCGCGGCACCCCGCCGCACCGATGCAGGGACGCCGGGGCAACAGCCCCGGCGTCTGTGCTATTTCAGCACCGCGTCGTCTCACGACGCGGGTGTTGAAATAGAGAGATGATTTGAGGGGCTGCCACTTGGCAGCCCCTCAATGTTCCCTTTTTATTTTTATTTTTTTGTTTTTTCTTTCTTTATTTGCTTTTATACTCCAACGGACAAAAACGGCTATAACTCGAAAAATAAAAATGCAAAAAAATAAATAAAAATCACCAACAGCTCTATTTTTTCGAGATCTATAAATAGAGACCAATCTCGGCTATGTTTGGAGCACCCCATCTCCAGCTCCCATTTCTCTGTTAATTAAACACAAAATACACTCTTAACATCAAAACCCCCCTTAACCCTCCATTTTTTTGTCCGGTGAGATGGAGTTCAACGGTCAGCTTTACACTCGTGAAACTCTTGCATATATGAAGGAATATGAGAAAGAGTTGTACGCAGAGCTCATGAGCCAACTTCGCAAACCGTTGTTGAACTCTACCTCCCCGAATGTCGTTCGCCCTTTGTTTCAAAATGAGCCCGAAGAGCCAAACACCCAAAATTTCCCATCTCCTCAGTCTCAGATACCGGGAATGTTCTCCCAAACTCCTGAGTTCGTTGCAGAGACTCAGCCCCAAAATCAGCCAAAGCCAACGGGTCGTAGCCGAAAAGGGAAGGAGGCCGCCACTGCTGATGCGACAAACGCCAAGGCTCCACCACGGAACGTGCAATGGACCGAGAAGGAAGATTTGGTTCTCCTTTGTTGCTATATGGATGTTTGCTCAGATCCTATCATCGGTACGAACCAGAGGTATGCTACTTTATTCAAAAAGGTTCATGAAATGTATGAGGAGGCTAGGGTGGACGGGTTGCACGCCGGACTTATCCACCGCACTCCAGATTCAATGCGCAAAAGAGTCGACCGTATGAAGAAGGAAATTAATAATTGGTTTGGCTGTTATGAGAGGGCTGTGAGTGCAGTTGGCCAGCGTAGTGGATTCAACAACGACGATGTAATCAACACGGCTCAGGAATTTCACAAGGAAAACACACTGACAGCTCTGGTTTTCATCTGTTTAAACAGTGGGATGTTGTGAAGTCGTACCCGATGTATGAAATGTACTTGAATTGGGAGACTCACTTGAAGAAGAAGCAAGATCCAAACAATGTCACTGTGGATGTTGATGTCGATGGGGATGAACGAATGGAGTCAACGGGAGGGTGGCAGTAGTGGGACGAAGCGATACCACTTAGTTGATGACAGTGTCTCGAGTCCGAAACACCCTATGGGTCGGGACAAGGCGAAAAGGATGGCACAAGGTGGAAGTTCTTGCAACTCCGCAATGGAGACGATAGGTGAGGGATGGGTGCAATTCAATGGTAATTATCCCCAGGCTCTTGAGTATGAAGACAGAGGATTGAGTGGGACAAGGAAGCTCATAACAGCAGGCTCGCCTTTGAAAGGGAGAAGGAGGAAAAGAGGGAGGCCCGGAAACTGAAGGACCAGTACTTGAAAGAGGAGAAGTTGAGGAATGAGCGGATGAAATTCTTGATGGATCTGTTGCCTCACTACGATAATTTGAATGCCGAGCAGAGAGCAGTGGCAGATGCACTCAGAGCCGAATGTTTCCGAACAATTGAATGGTGAAACTTGTTTAAGTGTGTTTGTTAAGTGTTTAAGTGTGTTTGTTTAGGCATTTAAGTGTGGCGTGTTTGTACTTTAATTTTCGCATTGTGTTATTTTACATTCGTAAGTGTGACTTGTTTGTATTTTCATTTCCCATGTATCCGTTGTAATGAAATGAATTTGCTTTGAATTTGAATTTGAATTTGTCAGGAATCAGAACTTTACTTTGTCAGATATCATGAATTTGAATTCGGCAGGAATCATAACACTACTTGAGGCATCCTATGCAATCTGACTCAGCCATGACTAAGCATGTTATCTTATCTTTTGAAATCTTATCTCCAAAAATCTTATCTTCAAAAATCTTATCATATCCGAGGCAATGTGTCTCATCCATGTCTATATAATGCAACTCTGGAACTTAATTTAGATACACCAACCCTTCATCCACTTCTTAAGTTTAAAATAATCATGTCATCAAGCTCTTCATCATCAAGCTCGTCATCGTCTGATGAAAGTTTGAATTTTGCATCCTCCGCCTCTTCCTCGAATACCTTCAAACAAGCTCAAAAGTTCATAATGAACAACATACCCCATATGATGCACTCCATCCAACAACATCAACAACAAGAACAACCAAAAACACTTCAAAGAAGAAGCGAAAATATATTGACAGGGAAAGAGTTTCACGTGCCGTGCTACTCGAGCGTGATTACTTTGGTCAGGTCGCTCCTTATGCAGATAAGTTCCGACGCAGATACAGAATGCGTAGGGCCTTGTTTGAACGAGTAGTTGCTGGTGTTGTGCATCAAGATGATTACTTTGTCTGCAAGCTAGATGCTGCTGGCCGTCAAGGGTTATCCACACTCCAAAAATGTACTGCAGCCATTCGAATGCTAGCTTATGGGTGTTGTGCTGACTCGGTTGATGAGTATTGTCGCCTTGGTGAAAGTACGGCTTTGAAATGTCTCTCGCGTTTTTGTGACGCTGTGGTTGCAGAGTTTGGCGCAACCTACATGAGGAGGGCCAATGAAGATGACTTACGGCGACTTCTAGCAATCAACAAGGCAAGAGGCTTTCCGGGCATGATTGGGAGTATCGACTGTATGCATTGGATTTGGAAGAATTGTCCGACGGCGTGGCACGGTCAATTCCAAGGGAAATGTGGAAGTCCTACCCTTGTGTTAGAAGCTGTGGCATCCCAAGACACTTGGATATGGCATTCATTCTTTGGAGTTTCCGGAAAATTCAATGACTTATCAATCGTGCAGCGTTCACCAGTGTTCAAGGATCTTCTCAACGGCACTGCACCTCCTGTGGAATTTACGGTGAATGGCCATCAATACAGCATGCCGTACTACCTAACTGACGGTATCTATCCAGCATGGGCTACGTTTGTGAGTGCCATCCCCAATCCCATAACTCATAAAGAATCAAAGTTCTCTCAGCTCCAGGAGTCTTGCCGTAAGGATGTGGAACGGGCTTTTGGAGTTATGCAAGCACGGTTTGCAATAATTTCGATCGTGGAATTCATATTCGAAGGACGACATCAACAATAAACTCTCTGAATGAGTACATGAATATTAACCGACAGATGCATAGCATCAACACGCATGAACGACTAACTTCAGACCTCATGGAACATATCTGGAGGTGTTAGTGATTGATTGTGCGAGCTTCATCAATCGTGTGTCTTATTTGTTTTAAGTTTCATGCATTTTATGTTTGTGTGTTGTGTGGTTGTTGCATCTCAATTCGTTAGATTTTGTGTTTTAAATTTGATGTGAACTCGTTCTATAATGAGTATGATTCTGTGTTATGTGTTTAAATTTGATGTAAGTTATTTCAAATAAACTATTAAATATATTTGTTTTAATTTTAGTTCATCTTATCATATTATAATTATCAAAAAAAAAAAAAAAAAAAAAAAACCACCATGCCGCGGCATCGTGGCCACCAATGCAGAAACAAGCCACGATGCCGCGGCATGGAGGCAAAATAGTGCATGGTGCCATGGCATGGCATGGCACCAATGCTGGTGGTCTTAGTAACATAGCATCGACATCTCTCTGCCTAGCGAGGCATAAGGTTGTCGTGCAAATTCAGAAACTCCAAACCTAACAGGAAAGAAAAAAAAAAGTATACTTATTAATAAAATTAAATATATAACAACGTGGGGATAATTAACATCACTACCAGAAATACAAAATTAATCAGCAAGCTACTAGCTAGCATTTCCAGGTATTTTCATTTCATCCACCAATTCACGTCATACATTACACCTATGGTTCCACGAAGAAAGAAAAGGAAAACTATAAATTACTAGTAAACATACATATCTAATACATATCCAAGTATTTTCATTTCATCCACCAATTCACGTCATACATACACCTATGGTTCCACGAAGAAAAAAAAGGAAAACTATAAATTACTAGTAAACATACATATCTAGTAAACATACAAGAAGTATAAATTAATATAATTAACACCTGAAATTATAAATTACTAATTAACATAAATATTTTTCAAGAAAAAAATAAGAAGTATAAATTAATATAATTAACACCTGAAATTAATGTAAAGTTGTAAAAAGGCATTACACCAACTGGTTACATAAAAAGAAAAAATAGATAAAACCAAATACACAAGACATGGCCTAATCATGGATATAACATTTCGACTCAATAAACGAACGAAAACCAGAAATTAATGGGAAATGGTAAAAGGCAGTAAAGGAAAATGTACGAACAATTGGTTACATAAAAATAAAAAAAGGAAAAAGAAAGAATAAAGAACAATACACGACGTTGCCTAATCATGGATACAGTATTCCGATTCAATAAAGGAACGGAGAAAATGACGAATGAAAAAGATGAATTGATTATTGATGATAGTACAAATAACAAAAAGAAATTAAAAAAGAAAGAAAAAAAAAAGAAGAAGAAGAAAAAGAAGAACAAGAATGCAAACTAAAAAATGATGAACGGAAAAAAGATGAACTGATTACCGATGATAGTACAAAATAAAAACATTAAAAAAAAAAAAGAAAAAGAATGTGAACCCTAGCTAACAGATCGAAGATCGAAAAGCAAACCTCGATCTGGTAAATTTGTGATGTCATGTCAAGGTACGTGTGCCATGTATTTGGAAAGTCCGAACCATCATAACGCACAGGTAGAGTTGAAAGTGCACATCAGTACGTGATGCATACCATTTGATAGAGATCATCTTATAGGCTCTTATGGTTGGTATACTTGTACGTTCATATGGATCTTTGAGTCGAGCAGTAGCTATTTAATTTGCGCCAATGTGTTTTCCTTTTTCTTTACGTAATAATTTGTCATAATCTCCCAATCAAATGTATTCGATCCTCAACATTTCAGTTAACGAGTCTTTAGTTTTTTTTTCCTCGTAGTAGTAAATAACCCGTAGTGATTCGGCTGGGAATAGTAAATCCACAAATGATGAATAAAAATCAATATAAATCAACAACGACTTTTTCTTTCATTTTTTCTTGATAGAGAAATTACCAAATAATTGTATTGAGCCTGATTCTTCTACAAAATTATTGTAGAATTTACCCGTCAAACACCATTGGTGCTATAAATTATTATCGAATATACTCGTCTAAAATAGTTAGTGTTCTAAATAATTGAGCAATAAACCCATCCAACGTACTTAGTGTTCGAAATAATTTAGAATACTAACTTGTTTGATGGGTGTATTCCGAGAAATAATTTGGAAGATGAACGACGACTTTTTCTTTCATTTTTTCTTGATAGAGAAATTACCAAATAATTGTATCGAGCCTGATTCTTCTACTAAATTATTGTAGAATTTACCCGTCAAACACCACAGGTGCTATAAATTATTCTCGAATATACTCGTCTAAAATAGTTAGTGTTCTAAATAATTGCGCAATAAACTCACCAACGTAGTTAGTGTCCCAAATTATTTTGCGGAATACACCCATCAAATAAAGTTAGTATTCTATATTATTTCGAAATAGACATGTTAAATACAATTAGAGTTCTAATATACTGCAAAATAAACCTGTCGAACACAATTAAAATTCTAAACTACTGTGAAATAAACTCGTTGAACACAGTTAGTGTTGTAAATTATTGCGGAGTAGACCCATCTGACACAGTTCATATTAAATGTAATTGCATAATAGGCCCTTTACGGAAAATCTCCCAAATCGTACCATATGTTTTCTACTCCGTCCATTTTGTACAATAAGTTTGTTACTCCCCACATTTTGTCTCGTAAGTTTATAAAAAATCTAACTTTTGTACTTCAGGCCAAATCAAGCCCGACGAACTAATGTTAGGGCAAATTTAATTCTGAATCAACCCCAATTCTCTATGAACTCGCGAATTCGTGATAATTCTTCACTAATTCACCTAATTATAAATAAATAAAATCATTTCTTTTAATGCAAACAAGGTAATTGTTGAGCATACCCATAAGTATAACACATCATTGCAATAAATAAATAAATAAATAATTTTTTTTTTAAAAATGGATCATTTATATTACACTAACTCTCATTAAGAATTTAACATACTCCAATTGATTTTCGCAAATAATTAGAACTTAGAATAAGGAGAGTAGCAACCATCCATTATGTCTTCATGACATACATTAAAAAAAAAAAAAAAATCGGATCCATTTTATTGTTTGTTTGCATCGATATGTCATACAAAGGGGTATGCTCCACAATTAACTTGATTGTTTTGAAGAGGTTTTTTATTTTCTTATTTAGATATGTTAATAATCCCGGTGAAATAGTGAAAAACTATCACTAATTCGTGAGTTCATGGTGGTTTGGGGTGAATCAGATTCAAATTTACCCTAATATTAGTTCATCGGGCTAGATTTGCCCCGATGTACAAAAATTAGAACTTTTGTGAACTTACAGGAGAAAATGTGGGAGTAACAAATTACAGTACAAAATGGGCGGGGTAGGAAACTTATTGTACATTTTGGAGGATTTTTCCGGCCCTTTACACACAATTACTATTCTAAATTATTGGGAACATACTATCGGGTAATGTTATGGTTCTATAGTACTGCAGAATTGACCCGTTGAACACAATTAATGTTCTAAAATATTAGAATAGAACAGTCAAATACAATTATTATTATTATTATCATTATTATTATTATTTTTTGAACGAAGATATCTTTATTCATTCCAGTTGAACTTTGAAGTACAACAACTCAACTACAAAGTAAAGGTGTCCAATTATTACCATCCAACTATACCAGCAGGCGCGGCCCAAAGCCCGTGCAGTCAGCCCAACTGCACAGGGCCACACTTTGGGCTGGGGCCTCGAGGCCCAACACACTAATGACTAGTAGTAGGCTTCTCTACAAAATAATAACAGAAAAAAATATTTCAGCTATATTTTCTGTAAACACGACTCTCTTCTCCTTCCCATCTCCATTACAGAGACAACCGCTTTCTTCTCTCATCCATCTTTCAAACGTTAGTGAACTGAACGTTACTCTTATTTAATTTTTTAGGGTTCTTGTATTTTTCTAATTTCGATCTATGCTTCTGATTCTGATTCTGGGTGCTTATTGCCGAATAATATTCGGTAGATAATTTATCTAATATATATCATGTTAGATGGTGCTCTGTCTATGCAAGTCTTATCATTGTATTTTCTTTGTATGCTCGTTTCTATGTGTTTTAGTCTAGTATTTCTAAGTTTGGGTGAGATGTCATCATAACATTTTTGAATGTTTGTTTGAGCTTATGTATGTTTTGGTTGACAGGGTTCCTAAGTTTGGGTGTGATGACCTGGGAGATTTTTGAGGTGGTGCTTGAATGATTCAGAATATTAATTTAAATCTCTTGCTAAATGTTTTGTGGGTTGTGTTTATTTGTTTCTTTAAAAAAAAAGTACTTAATATTAGTACTTCGGGCCTCGCCTAAATGTTCGCCCAAGGCCACCAAAACTCAGAGCCACCCATGTATACCAGCAATTCTTAAACTAAAAAATAGAACCAAATCACGAAACACAACTAGGGAAATTGCACAAACCACGCAACTTATCAAACAGCAAACAGCAAACTACATCTACCAAGAGCGCGTTTTAACCTTGTTTTTCCTACTCTTAATACGATCATAAGTATATAACACGTACCAACTTTGTAGGCTTGTAGGTACGAAGAGGCAAGGGGTGGATCGTAAATAATTATTGGGCATGCACTTACTCTGGATCGTAAAACTAGGTCCAAACAATAAGAATGGTGTCGCAAAATGGGGGTGCATTACAACACATATGGAACTTAAAATTAAATTGCATGGTTCATGCAAAAAGTGTAGGGTGACAAATCTTAGTGGTGACAAGAGGGAAACCGACGGAAAATAGGGCGGCCTATCAAGCATAATATAATATCAACATACGTACATACATATAGATTTCACGCCCCCATTTTATTGCTCCTTAAATTAATTACTCAAGTAGTACTGTCCAAACACAAGAAACTAACGAAACTCACAAATTACTGAGTTAATTATTACTGTATATACACTAAAACTACTTTATATATGCACTTATCGAATCTCACTGAATATATAACTTCTTTTTCCCGTTGGAAAATACTACACACATTTGTGTTTCTTAATTTTCTTCTTAATTAATTATAAAGAATCTCGATACGATAAGTATGGGAAAATTAATTGAATTAAAATAAATTGTTACCGTGTTGTATCTACTTGGAGGTGTGGAAAGGGACAGGTGAATCCGACGCATGGCACTCGTATCCATCTTACCTTTTTGCTACTTCCTAGTATTATAGGAGTATTATTTTTACAATTACTGTCTCATCCAAAATTAGAAACTGTTATTTTCGTCTGAACAGAATTGAATATAACTGAACTGAATGGAACTGAACTGAACTGAACAGAACTAAGCTGAATTATTTGTAGTATAAAATACTACTAAGCAAATCTGAACAGAACTGAACTGAATTGAAAATAATGAGTTTTCATACGAAGATAACAAAGCCTTATTGGTCAGATTAATTGATAATGATCTAGACTCTAGAGCATAAGCCACATATATAAGTCGAGCGGAAAAAAAATGAAGAAGAGCTAACACAACAATATATTAGATTAGATTATTATCCTTTAAGAATTCATATAACAAGGGGAGAAGATTCTCAAATTTACATGTTGATTTTAATAACTTCTTTCAAATGATCGATGTGGAATGTGCGGTTTCAGTTTCAATACACAATGCACATTAATTGTCCGAAATTGTAACATTGGTCTTGGTTGTGGATATATATCCCGAACCCTTTTTTAGATGTTGGAGACAATCAGTTAACCACCACAATACATTATGATATGATAGAGAAACTGCAATGCAAATAGTAAGGCTCTTTTCATCTGAAAATTGATTAAGTTCAGTTCAGATCAGTTCAGATTTGACTAATAGTATTTTGTACTACAATAAATTCAGTTCAGTTCAGATCAGTTCAAATCAGATCAGTTCAGTTCAGACTTTTTCAAGTGAACAGAGCCTAAGTACAACGGAAACGAAGTGACGATGCGAGCCAAATGGCAAAGAGACAAATGAAGCAATTACTAAATTTACATATGGAGATCCAAACATTCTTGGACTTGTGGAAAAACACTCGCAACAATTGGCTGGTCGAATTTCTCAACATCAACTTCTTGAATCATGTGTATTTTCTTAAAACTTTTTATTTTGTTACAAATCCGCATCCAATTATTAGATTATACACACTTTCGTACATTTCTATTGTCATAGTTGTGTGAATATGGTGGTACTTAGTGTTGATAAGGTTGAGATTTCTATTTAACATTTACAAAACAATTACATTTTCAAGTATGTGTAACTTGGTTGACAACTGAGACATCCATCATCAAAGGCATGAGCATGTATAAATTCTTAAAATGAATGTGTCACTTGAATTTGATTTCAGTACTCCGTGCTTGATGATAATTCAGTCTCATGACCACTCTATCATCTTAATCATGTTTTTGTATGATGATGATCAACAAGCCCTTATAGGGACAAGCCCAAAGGAACAAAAGTGATCACTTAGTGAATTCAACAAAATAAGCATGCGTTTCTTGGATTAGTTGATTAATTTCTTTGATTTTCTCAAGTATAGTTTCTTGGATAATAAATCAGCATAAGCCAAAGTTAGATGAAAAGATGATTAAAGAAGAGCATGCATTGGTGATGACTAGTGAGGAAAGTGATTTGGTCCCCAAAGGTTTCAATTTTTAAACAATGTCTCATTTTCCAAATCTCAAAATGGTGGCTTTTATGTCCTCTAGTTTCTGTCCCAATACACTCAAGAAAGGAGTCATAGCCAATTAGCCATAGGTTTAATTTAATTCTTAATTAATCTAAAATTTCAAATATCAAAAACCCAACAATCTTTTTGACTGAACAGTCAACTAAGTTTCAGTATCCCTGTCAGCAACTTTGTGATCACAACCCAACTAGGATCAAACAATGTGAAAACTTTGACTTTCATCACCCTCAATATTCTTGGTTTCTTTTCAGAGTGTACTTATATTCATTAACTTTTTAATTTACTTGCAAAGCACTTGTGGATTGTACTTATCTTGTTCTGGCATATATTGTCTTACTAAAACATTATCCATGGCAATAACAACAAGTTACTTAAGTAGTTCATTAAGCAATCTGCGTAAGGATGGATCATGACATTAACTATCTTATTCTTGGATAGATTCATAATTCATTAATTAGTTTCTCACAATATGTTTGCTGGGGTAAATGTCTTCCCCTTATGAATCATCACAATATTGGAAACAAAAGAACCCGTAGTTATACACATAACACATTGGCATTAAAGAAAGAACTACATCTACGCTTCTCATCACGTTCGTTTTAAATGTTGGGTGTCAAACCAACTGCATTCGCCAAACACAAAAATTGTAAGATTCATTTGAACGATGTCAATGGTATAGTGATCTTAACACTAGCATCGAATTTGTATTCGTCAAGACCAGTGTGGTTTGTGACTCACAACAACATCTAATAATCGCATTCATAGAAGATTAAACAAAGGGCGGTGGTGCTTTAAGCTTTTATATAATCTCTAAACAGTTTATTAGATGTTAGAGACGAATCACTATGACAGTCTCTAGTAGAGATTATAAGGTTCACATTTTTTATTTTTTTTGAAACGGCTAAACAATTTTATTCCATATTTCCGAGCACAGAAGTGCTCTTGGCACAATTACAACTCAAACCTATTACAACCTCCAAAACGTAAGAGAAAGAGTACCACCACTCTACAACGAGCCAAAACACTCCGTTATGAACGTGACAAGATTTGACCCCCCCCTCGTCTAGTATGTCCGTCCTACTAGCAGGAGGCCAAGATCCGGGGAGTTTACAAGTTGTACCACCAACTCTAGTCAAACACAAGGGGGTGCATACCTTTCGTTTGCAAGTCTAGAGGACTTAGCAAGAAAACGAAAGATGATTTTCCCCTTGAGGTCACGGGCCAATCACGAAAACGAGAAAGCTCAATACAAACCGAGAACAGTGGACTACAAGACAAGAAGCGGTAAAAAGCTAGCTTTCAACAAGTACAAAATGGAATCAAAGCTAGAAATTTCAAGCCAACCAAGCTCACGAGAAAGCCATGCAGTACCCAAAATGACCAAGTGAGCATCGACCTTCCAAACCGAGAGTCAAGAGCAAAGTAAGGGACAAGCCAAGTGGTGTCTGAACAAGAAATAGCAGGCAGCCAATCAAGAATAACGCACACACACAGACCACACGCACACACACCCAAACAAGTCACACCTCCGATTCGAAAAAACTCTTGTGGTCACGCTCTACACCCTATGCCCAAAAGTGAACTTAAAAGAAGCAACTTTAAGATAGGAACATTCGAAGCTTCATCAAACGCCAAGGTCCATCCTTGTTAATGCGGATGACTACGACTTATGTTGACCCTATCCCTCTCTTAAGTTCAACATAACCGGCAAGTGGCAAGCAATTTAAAGCCACACCAACAAGAGACTAAACAAACCGACAAAACTCTAAATGGGATCAAGCAACCACCCTTCCGCACCGAAGCCAAACACCAACCGCCCCTAGACCAAGGTAAAAAAGCTCAATTCTTTGGTCAAAAAGCCCTATCAAGCCAAGGAAAGAAATAAAGTTAGCTTCGTCCTCCTCTTGTTCACATATGAAACTATATTCTCTAAGAGTATATGTAGTACCATTAATCCTAACACTAAGAATTTCTGATTCATAAAAACTTTGAGGAATGATTATACTTATACACTTAACAATTCACTAGTACTCATAATATAATGTACAACTCGTGGCCCTAAACTTTGAACATTGGCAGCTTTCTACCATGTCTATCTCTCTCCCTATACACACAAAAACCACATCAAACAAACAAAACATAGAAAGAACATAAAAGGGAACTATACTACTCTAGTAAAGACAACATTTGCCTAAAATCCTCAAACTTCACTACCACAACATTCCCTAAAATCAATGCACTAACTTGATCACTTTTCCTGTATATAAGTACTCACTTCTTCCACTACTTCAGAACAAGCAGCTGCTAGCAATAATCCCAATACATTCAGAAAACAAACAAACAAATGGATGAGTACTCAGGAGGGTTTTGCATTAGGTCATCCGCGGCGGAGGTGGTGCTGGTGGAGGGACGGGACTAAGTGCGGGCGATGGAACCCGACAAGTGACAGGTAAAAGTTCTGACCGAGCTGTTCCGGTCGGGTCTCCGTACGCCAAGCACGGATCAGATCCAGAAGATAGCTTCTCAGTTAAGCTATTATGGTAAGATTGAGAGTAAAAATGTTTTTTATTGGTTTCAAAACCATAAAGCCAGAGAAAGACAAAAGCGCCGTAGAGTTCTTGTGGAAGAAGGCAATGAATGTTCCATAGTCCACATGAGAACAATACTTCTACTAAGGTTTCTTCAACCAAATGTAAGTTTGTACATATTTATTTTCCATGCATGCTTTTAAATGTCAGAGAATTGATAATCACTTTTAACTTTGTTCATTGTTTATGTTGTCTCATTCCATGCCACACAATGGGTATATATTCCAACCAAAAGTTCACGCCACTAATCATAGATTCAAGGAAAAAATTCATCTAATGATACATGGCAAAAATTGATGTTTCTAAAAACAATAACAAGCTAATGGTTCACACATATTATGAACTTGTACACCCCAGTAACCAAGTGGTCACGGGTCTAATTCGCTGAAATGGATGGTTTGTTATTTAGACTCGTTCATTTAACATTAAGGTTTTTTTTTTGAAGTGTTTACAGATTTCGGCGCGAAATACGTGAGGTTTCAGAGCCCGGAACGAGTGATTGAAACTCTCAACTCTTTCCATTAACTCCTTCAACGAAACAGACACCGAGAAGGTCAAGTTTTTACGACTTGCAACGACAATTGCAAGGAGAATTCGACGTCATTCACTTACAACTTTACTAATCAGAACTGGACAACCATCAATATCATCGTACCATCCCAAGTTGGATCTGCGATTAGCTTCGCCTAGACGACACGATGCAGAAACGGATAAGTAAGATCGTCGATCTATGTTGAATGATTCGAGGAGATTTTATGCATGTAATGTACTGTCTGTATTAGTAGTAGAAATGTAGAATAGCACTAGTAGTTGTAAGTTTAGTAATGATCTGTCATGAGATCGATCAATGTACACAATGCACGTAGCTCACAAGATAAATGAGATCGATGATATCACTATATTTAAGTATTACTCCGTATTATTTACTACTATTAATTAAAAAAATGGTGTGTTTTAATTGGAATTCGCATAAATTTTAAACATTCTCCTCTACTTGCTCGCTTTACTTTTGCATTGGTCCTAGTCTCTCCAACTCCATCTTGTCTTTTCCACCCTAATTAAGTCCCTCATTACTAGGAGTATGATATTATTATTTTTTATTTTTTTATTAACAACCGACCAGTCGAGACCTGTTGGACCGGCGAGATTACTCATGACTAACATACATACGCTTGGTCCATTAATAGTCGGATCGTTACAAGTAATGAGTAATTGTTAAACAAACATAGTTACTAATTTAGCACAATCAAAAGTATCTAAAAAATTCGAACACCCGAATTGAAAAAAATAAAATATTTTTGAATAGGAGATAATAAAGGTTTTCCTGTGTTGGTTAAAAAAGGACTCTGAAAATCTGAAGGGAAAATAACACATACAGTAAGTAATATGAAATTCTAGGATGAAGACTTAAAAAGCACACATGAAAGCAAAATAATTACTCATAAATCAAAGTATCAAACTATCATCATAAAATATAATAAAGTTATATTATAAAAATATATTTAGAACAATTTATATAAAAAAATATTGTATTTTATAGTACGAGTATAATTTAGGGGTTATTTACATTAAAATAATAATAAACAAAATAAAATAATCTTAAAAAATGGGAAGGGGAGAGCGCCGCCCCCAATGTGCAAACCCATGCCGCCCCGGATGGTTCAAATCGAAACAGTCAAGCTCACGAAAAGAGTGAAAGACCACCGGTAGCTTTACCTGTAATATGGACCACGACACGAGTGTTTAAGTCAGGCGGCCCGAATCCTTACAGTCAAATTTATCGGTGGTCGTTTCTGGTCATGCGGCTCAAATTTGAGATCGCAACCGGCTTGCTAGACGGAAAATCAATTCCGATTTCGTACAGAGTCTAATTCGGTTTCCACTCCTATTAGGTTTCGGATGATGTTTTTGCTTCACTAATATTTCGGCATTTGTTTTCAAATTAATGATTTACTGTGTCTTGTTACTATTGTATTCTGATTTGCTGAAATTGTGTACCAACTGCTACTACTAGTGTTATATAGCATATTTACTTCCTAGATTGTGTTATTTGCTGCATTAATGATGATTTGTGCCAATTGTTATCGAGGTTGTGTGAGAGTTGTCCTGTTTCGGTATTATGATGGTTTTAATGGAATAGTATACTACTGAAAACAGTTTATTATTTATTCGTCTCTGGACTGACTTTGGTATTCTCCATCCATTTGTGTCGTTTTGATGAAAAGCTAACTAAATTGAGATTGGAACCCCGACCTTTTAGCTTATCACTAACATGACATTGTGTTGATAAGCATTGGATGCTGGCAGAATTGCAGTAGATAAAAGATAGGAACATCTTAGAATCCTAACTATATATATTCTGATGAGTCAAAATGAAACATGATATAGATGGAGAGACCAATATAGATAGATGGATGGATACAGTGATTCGATGATTGTGACAGTTGCGTTTACTGATGAAGTGATGATTATCTGTAGCAATTTTACTGTACTTTGATTTCTGTGAATTCTAGCACGCTATTGAAATCACAAAATTTAGTGATTACCATATGATACGTTGCTGTAAGATTTGAGCTAATGTAGCTCCATTTATCATCCCTGATTTGGCAGGATGAAGATTCATTAGTAAGCGCCCGATTGCTGGCAATGAGGCTGTGATGAACCAAAGATTACAGCTAATGCAGCTCAAACCACATTCTAAAAAACACTTGAGCTCAGGTTAATGAGAGACAAAATAGTATACACACATTTGTGAGCCTGGCGGAACATCAACATTTTATGACCAACTTCATCCATCAAGCTTATACAGTAACACATGTTGCTGAAATTCACTGGTCAAATGGTTGTAATGAACTCTCCCTCTCCCTCTTGATGCTTCAACTCCTTAAAGCCTTGTCCGATTAGGTAAGAGGCGCCTTGGCTCAGTGGAGGTTGGAGTGCAGGACCTCATCTCTGAACTGTCTGAATACTGTGCAAACCCCTATGTTAAAGATCTTAAGGTAGCAATGAAAGTGGAACCTGTCCTAGCTTGGACGTAATGACATGGCAATGCAGCTAAGGAAGTTTGAGTTGGAAGGAGCACGAATATGGCATGGTTAGCAGAAAAAAGTAGGGCTGAGACCTTGAGCAAGTTGCTGAAATCAGAAGAAATTATAAAGAGCTTAACAACATCACTTGGATTGCTGATGGGAGAAGATACAGAACAAGGTGAAACACTTCAAAACAACAGCAGGTATGTATCTACGCATCATGCGAATTTTTCCTAGTTTATTTACGTTGGAGCAGAGCAATTATTTTATTTTGCAGTTACTGCTTGCAACAGTTAATAAAAAATCAGTACAATGAATAAGTTGGTTTTCTCCCAGACGTTGACCTTCCCTGCCTCCTCCTTTTATATTGTGGACAAAATAGAAATAGACGAGTGAATTGAATTGAAAATAAAAGTAGCCGATTGAAATTAAAAGCAATTGTTTTTTTTATAGCATCTGTATAGTAAACAGTATAAGCCACCAACCTGACTAGTATAAGGAAAAACAAGATTTACTTGCATGAATGCATCTCAGGTTATTTTTATGACAAAGGAACTATACTACCTAGTAAAGACAACATTTACCTAAATTCCTAACTTCACTACCACAGCATTCCCTAAAATCATGGACTAAATCACTTTTCCTGTATATATATGAGGACTCAGTACTCACTTCTTCACTAGTTCACTTCAGAACAAGCAGCTATAGCAATAACTCCAATACATTTCAGAAAAACAAGAAGAATGGATGAGTACTCAGGAAGGTTTTGTATTTGGCCATCATGTTGCGGAGTGTGGTGGGGTGGGGTGGAGGGACGGGGACTAATGCGGGCAATGGAACTTGACATGTGAACCAGTTAAAGTTCTGAACGGACTGTTCCATACACCAAGCACGGATCAGATCCAG
>CM051458.1:102141387-102391387 GCA_028274465.1 Plantago ovata | reverse complement strand
GCTGCTTACTGGACTACTTGCATTTCTTAATTATCATAGACAAATTTTACTACTAATCACTTCTAATTATAGGTTATTATGGAAAATGCAGAACCAAATTGGTTTTTGGTACTTGATAACTTAACTGTTCACTTATAAGTATAAGCAGTTGATTTGATGAAATAGTTACGAACTTAGGATAACTTCCATTTCTATTTAGCAAACAAATCAGATAGCTGATCGACTAATTACTTTATTTAAGGAATATATAAAATTCAATTAGTTTATTAGTTATCTGATCAACTATCAAACAACTTATCATTTAACATGATTATTTACCAACTAGTAGTACTTACTCGGCTATAAGTTAGCTCTTATTCGCTAGCAACCACTTAACTTATGATCTAGTTTAATTAAACTTCGCGAGAAATAGATTGTTTTACGCTTAGTGAAATTAAGTTCGGTATATAAACTTATATACTCCATCCGTTCCATAATAAACTTCCTAAACAGTTATTTTCTCTCGAATTAAGAAACCACTTAACTTAATTATGATTTAGTTTTATTAAACTTGGCGGACAATAGATTATTTTATGGCTTAGTGAAATTAAGTTCACTATATAAACTTATACTAACGCGTAGTTTATAAACTGATTTGGTTCGTAAAGTTGATCCATACTAAAGTGAGTTATTTCGTCTGTATTTATACTATTCACACTGAACATTTTGATAAAACATTTCACTTCTATATATTCATCCATCAGCTTGACTTTCAAGAAGATCAAACTATCATGTGGTTTGGACTTTGGCCAAACCATCATAATTAAACAATTAATGATTAACCCAAGGCAAGAAAATCAATCAAACTCGCTTTATTCATGCAATCAAACACATAATCCCAAGTGAAATCTCAAATCTTCATTGAATATTCTGATACTGGGATATAGAAGCAGCAAAATCTATAAGAATCACCTTATAATCACCTCAAATTATGTGAATGAATGAAACATTGCTTATTATTTAGCCCTCTTGTTGTATATTTTATATACTAAAAATATCATGGAATGAATTAGCTATGCTCGCGGGAAGCTTCATTTTGTCCCCTTATACTAACATTTCTCCCAATTTGCCGGACCCGTGCTAGTTTCTTGTTCACCAAACTTGACATTCGTGAGATTTGGCACTCAATCCAAGCACAATACTTAGTCAAAGGATACTATTTGCCACTAATCCCAAACACAATCATATAGTTATTATGGATTGGAATCCCAATTGATAGTGGGTGATTTTGATGTTACTACTTAGATTAGGATTATGCTTGATTTTCATATTTGTCTAAGGTTTAAACTATGTTATTATCTCCACATTTGTGTCCAATTTCAGCATTAGCATTTTCTGGGAGGCTTTCGAGTAAAAATTTAATTATGTATGGAGTTTGTCTTTACAAAGGCTCGAACCTAAGTTTGGACATGAGAGGTGCGGAATTTAGTTATTTATATTAATAATTATCCAATAAATTACGGTAAGGAGTTGAGAACTTGTGTCCTATTAGAAGAGATTTCATATACAAAAACATATGATATAGTACATGAGGGAAGTTCGCTTGGTTCGGTAGGGAATAGACCACTGAGTACAGTACACGAACGTCTTTCCTTGTTGATAATATTGGTGGCTATTCATGGGAAAAATATTATGTTGCTAGAACGCTCATGTAATAAAAACAATGTTTGGGATACATAAAAAGGAAAACGAGTAACTAATGATTGTAGGTCACATTTTATGTGAAATGATGTATTGTTATGTTATCGATCCCATGACGAATTGGCTAGCCGTCAATTTTGAGAAAATCGGCTAAATGCATTGCTTCTTCTAGCATATGATAGTTGTATGGTTTATTCTTTGTAATAGCATATGGTAGACTGGTAGTGCCTCATGAAGTTCGAATATAGTATATGGTACATAGTGGTGGGGGTGTGTCTGTGAGTTTGTGCAAGGTAGAGCTCTTGCACTACCCTTCTTTTTTTTCTTTAGTACTATAGATTTGTTTGCATTATTATGCCTAACCATTTTTGCTTTCCATGTTATTTTTCTTTCTCAAAATATACATTTACGGTGAATAAACTTGTAATTTTCTAATGCATAATATCCCTGCTTAGTACATTTTTCTCTTAACCAATAAAAAAAAGTTTCTCTATTGTGATATAATAATTTTCAATCCTATGTACACAATGTCCCAAGCGAGTTCTAATCCTGACTCCGTTCCGATGGTAGGTACATGTACATAATACAAGCATGTGCTAGTATATACTTATGTTTTAGAGACAATTATATTTGAAGTGTTACACACGTCATATACACTAATTTCAGAGTGATATGGTAATATTCAAAACATTACGAGACACTACTTCATAAGGTGATAAAATTGTTTGAGTTTATCCATTTATTTCAAACACATTTTCCTTGCACATAAAGAACTGCCCTTTTTTTCAAAATAATAATGTAAACTCATCTCAATTTTTACCCACATAAAGTCATAAATATCCACAAATGTGTTGCAAAGTTCACAAAATATATTGTCCCATCCAAAAACTCACCAGGGCATAGTTGTACACGTACGTGGCTCTCCAGTGCAGTTGATATCTTCCCAACTATCTCCCCCCAACCCAACAAAACAAAAAACAAAATGGACTCATTCATTCACTCATTCTCTTCCTTAGCCAATAGAGTCAACTCAACTCAAATTAAATTACTAATAAAGCCTCAAACAATAAAAAATCACAAAACACGCTGCAAATTCAATGTACTCAGCACACAGCCCACCCTTATAAATACCCATCTTCACCTCCTCTATTTCCATCACACAAACACTACAAAGCACTCTCTCACTCTAACTCAGAACCAACCAGGCAGGCCATTCTCTGCGAAATCGCCTCTCCGTAACTTAAACCAAAATCCGAAAATGGTTTCGCAAACATTGCCTGTGGTTTCAAGCTGCACAGTCTACCCCTCTCAGAAATCGACATTACCTGATCTGAAACTCTCCGTTTCTGATCTTCCGATGCTTTCATGTCACTACATACAGAAAGGTTGCCTATTCACCAAACCACCTTTCCCAATTTCACAACTAATCACTCTCCTCAAAACAAGCCTCTCTCAGACCCTCTCCCACTTCCCGCCACTCGCCGGCCGGCTCACCACCGACTCTGACGGCTACATCTACATCACCTGCAACGATGCTGGCGTCGATTTCATTCACGCCGATGGGTCCCACCTCCACGTCACTGACTTGCTCACGTCATCCGATAACGAATACGTTCCTGAAATTGTCAAGAGCTGCTTTACCTTCGATCACATGGTTAGCTACCAGGGGCATTTTCGTCCTATTCTGGCCGTTCAGGTGACCGAATTGTCTGACGGAGTTTTCATCGGTTGCGCCGTTAATCACTCCGTTACTGACGGTACCTCTTTCTGGAACTTCTTCAATACCTTTGCTGAAATAAGCAGGGGAGTCCAAAAGATTTCCAAAGTCCCCGATTTTACGAGGGACTCGGTTCTAATTTCTCCGGCCGTGCTTAACATCCCTTCCGGAGGGCCTGAAGTTACGTTCGATACCGAAGCTCCGATTAGAGAGAGGGTTTTCAGGTTCAGCAGAGAATCAATTTTGAAGCTCAAAGACAGAGTTAACAAGCGTGACAAGTTTGAAGTTAACGGCGGAATTGACTCCGTTGCTGAGTTAATGGGAAAACAGAGTAACGACACTTTTAAATTCCCTGATTTTAAGTTAACGTCGTTAGCTTGGTTGAGAATGGTGGTCTCCAGGGACTCAAATGTTGCTCTAAGTTCCCCACCAGCTGAGATTTCATCTTTCCAGTCCTTAAGTGCATTGCTATGGCGTGGCATCACGCGCGCTAGGGATTTACCGTCTTCGAAAACGACAACATTCCGAATGGCGGTTAACTGCCGCCACAGGCTTGAGCCCAAGCTGGACCCGTTGTACTTCGGTAACGCAATTCAGAGCATTCCGACTTACGCTAATGCCGGTGAGGTGTTGGGAAATGATCTTCGTTGGTGCGCCGAGCAGCTTAATAGGAACGTGAAGGCACACGGTGATGCTACGGTGAGGAAGAATGTAGCGAATTGGGAGAAGGACCCGAAATGTTTCCCGTTGGGGAACTTTGACGGAGCCATGATCACTATGGGGAGCTCTCCGCGGTTTCCTATGTATGATAATGATTTCGGGTGGGGGCGTCCGGTTGCAGTGAGGAGCGGGCGAGCCAATAAATTTGATGGAAAGATCTCGGCCTTCCCAGGGCGTAATGGGGGTGGAAGCGTTGATTTGGAGGTTATTTTGGCGCCTAAGACTATGGCGAAATTGGAATCCGACCCAGAGTTTATGCAGTACGTTTCCAGTTATTGATAAAAATAAGTTGCTCCGAAAGTAACAATTTGTGCCCAAACATTATCGCTAGTCTTTTGACTTTCTTATGAAGAGTGGCAAAAAAGGTCACATTTGGCAAAGGATGATACTTGATCCTTTACCAAAAGGGAGATGCACCTGAACGATAAGAAAGTGACAGTAGATGATCAAGTGAAATCGTGATGAAACAAATGGGGTTGTAAAGAGTGTGAGAGTCTTTAATTGATGTGTATTGTGTTTTGTTTAACCAACATTATATTATTATTATGTACTGTATTGTAATGAAACAATTTTAGTTGCTTCATCTAATTATATGGATTATGGAGTGATGTTTGACTGAAACCAAAAGTTTCTTTATTACAGAGTATTGATTTGGTTCTGTATATGATGAGTACTTTGACACTTTGACTTGCAGGCTTTAAAAAAGCCAACGATGAAATCAGGGGACATTTATTGATATGTTTTTCTTAATGAAAATATCTCAACTTAATTTATCTGATTAAATATAACTAAACAAACAAGTTTGAACATAATTATTTGATAATATATATAATATAATTTAGTAAATCTAAATATAATTGAACTGAATTTAATTTAATTAATTTGAAATGAATTGAATCAATCTAAACTTAATTGGACTGATTACTAACATGGACTTAAAAAGTAAAAAAAAAATGAAAAAGAAAAGGAGATTTAGAAAGTGGGATTTGGCCTACATAATATTCATTTTAATGGAAGTTGTATTATTTAGTCCATCTAATTCTATATATTTGACACCTTCTCTTTGGTGTTCAAGTCGACTTGCTTAGATGATGATATAGTATGATTATAAAACTAATTGACCAAATTAAAGAAAATTTTGAGTGAGGCTTGTCATGCTACCCTGGACTCCAGAACTTATGTGTACAAGTTGACTTACTCATGATATGCTTAAACAAATGAACATCTGCGCAAACTTCAGTGAAGAATGGGTACATGGAATCACGACAACTTACCTAAATGCATGATTGACAACATTTTAAAAACAAAAATTGATTTCGCAAATTAATTCACTCAATGAGTGAGCATTGCATATGAACCATACATTTCCAGCCTTCATTTCCAAATTATGCAATTTACCCCGTTTTTTCAGTATCATGAATTTTCTGTGTGAACTACTTCGTACACAAAACCATCACTACTTTGATAGGAAGTCCGCGGTTGTGTTGGCCTCCAGGTATATTTTCTGGATTTATGTAGTTAAAAATTTGGACTAGCTTCTTAATGTCCTGCACTAGAGCTTCCACCGCTAGCATCTGTTGGAGAATTAATATAAATGATTAGATTCTATTCCTCCACAACAGCTTAAGCTTTTGGGAGAGTTGGAATTCTATCATGGTGGGTCACACCCCCCTGGGTTCGAATCTCCCCGGAGACAAACTCCGTCCCATATTAAATTTCCACTCGATTGGCCTCCCCATAGAAGTTGAGATCGGCCAAGAGTGTGGGAGAGTGTTGGAGAATTAATATAAATGATTAGATTCCGTTCAATCAACCTATAAGATTGAAACCTTCTCCCCTTACAAGGCCTTTTAAGGTGAAGATGACCAAATTCTAATAGAAGTAAGTCCTTGCAAAGACAAAAGAAAGTATACGAGAAATCAGTACGGATATAAGCTTAGACACATTTACCGACATAAATCAAGTAAAATTCCCGTGCGGATAGCCCAAAGTTCTCTGCTTAGTGTAGTAGTTAGTACTTCACATAGGTGCCTGTATGGCTGTATGATACACAATCACAATCATTGTTCCTACATGCAAGTTGGACTTGGACATAATTATAATCGGGGATAGTGTGAGTTAGGCTTATTACATCAATAACATTGTACACAACTTAAGACCACCGTCCATATAAATTGATATTACTGCAACATGTGAGGAAGATTCATCCCAGTCCCCTTAAACTATTTTGCAAGTGGCAACTCTGGATATTCTAATGTTAAAGTATAAAATTGAGTGGCAACTTGATGTTCATTTTCTATTGCATAAGTTTTCATACAAGTAGTACTTAAAAGCCAAATGTAGTTGCCACAAGGCCCATAAAAATAATAGTACTACATTTTCTCAGTTTCCTGGAGTTGATCATCATTGCTAGCTTCTTATTCTTGACTAAATTAATGAAGTAATTACTAGGAGTATATTCTTTTAATCTATCAGTCAAGTCAGCCATTCAATTTACTTTTAACCAAGTCAAATTTCCATTGAATTATGTAAAGAAAATTAGCATTGATACATGTTTAACAAAAGACTACTACATCACAAACTATACAATCACTTCTCAATCTCACACATTCACCAAGTCTCATCGGATATCCATTTTCAGTCTTCCAGATCCAACTGGACAAAACAAGCATCCCACAGTCATGCGGAACGGGATCCGAACGGCCACGAACACATTCAATTAGCATTAGAATACGTTTTTTTAGAAGCTAGGGGACATCTAATCTAATAACTCGAAACATATTGCATAAACTCCCAGTCCGCCTCCAAAGCCTCCATAGTCTCAGGCGTCAAAACAACTTCCAAATCAACGGTCCCACTCCCATCACGCCCCGGGAAGGCAGAAATCTTCCCGTCAAACTTATTCGCCCGCCCACTCCTCACAACAACCGGTCGACCCCACCCAAAGTCGTTATCATACATAGGAAACCTCGGAGAGCTCCCCATAGTAATCATTGCACCGTCAAAGTTCCCCAACGGGAAACATTTCGGGTCCTTGTCCCAATTCGCTATATTCTTCCTCACCGTAGCATCTCCGTGAGCCTTAACGCTCTTATTAAGCTGCTCAGCGCACCAACGGAGATCATTTCCCAACACCTCACCGGCATCAGCATAAGTCGGAGTGCTTTGAATCGCGTTGCCAAAGTACAACGGGTCCAGCTTCGGCTCGAGCCTGTGGCGGCAGTTAACCGCCATTCGGAAAGTCGTCATTTTCGAAGCCGGCAGTTTCCTCGCGCGCGTGATGCCACGCCATAGCAAAGCGCTTAGGGACTGGAAAGACGAAATCTCAACCGTTGGATTGACAGCAACACTTGAGTGCCTGGAGACGACATTTCTCAACCAGGCTAACGGCGTTAACTTAGAGTCAGGGAATTTAAAAGTGTCGTTACTCTGTTTTCCCATTAACTCAGCAACGGAGTTAATTCCGCCGTTAACTTCAAATTTGTCACACTTGTTAACTCTGTCTTTGAGCTTCAAAATTGATTCTCTGCTGAACCTGAAAACCCTCTCTCTGATCGGAGCTTCGGTGTCGAACGTAACTTCAGGCCCTCCGGCGGGGATGTTAAGCACGGCCTTAGAAATCAGAACCGAATCCCTCGTAAAATCGGGGATTTTCGAAATCTTTTCCACTCCCCTGCTTATTTCAGCGAAAGTATTGAAGAAGTTCCAGAAAGAGGTGCCGTCAGTAACGGAGTGATTAACGGCACAACCGATGAAAACTCCGTCAGACAATTCGGTCACCTGAACGGCCAGAATAGGACGAAAATGCCCCTGGTAGCTAACCATGTGATCGAAGGTAAAGCAGCTCTTGACAATTTCAGGAACGTATTCGTTATCGGATGACGTGAGCAAGTCAGTGACGTGGAGGTGGGACCCATCGGCGTGGATGAAATCGACGCCAGCGTCGTTGCAGGTGATGTAGATGTAGCCGTCAGAGTCGGTGGTGAGCCGGCCGGCGAGTGGAGGGAAGTGGGAGAGGGTTTGAGAGAGGCTTGTTTTGAGGAGAGTGATTAGTTGTGAAATTGGGAAAGGTGGTTTGGTGAATAGGCAACCTTTTTGGATGTAGTGACATGAGAGCATGGGTAGATCGGAAACAGAGAGTTTCAGATCGGGTAATGTCGATTTCTGAGATGGGTAGACTGTGCAGTTAGAAACCACAGGCAATGTTTGCGAAACCATTTTCGGGTTCGTAAAAAATCACAGGGGAAATGGTTCACAGTTAAGAGTGGGAGAGTGTTTGGATTGGAAGTGATGGAAATGGAGAAGGTGAAGCTGGGTATTTATAACTTATAAGGAGGGTGGGCAGGGAAGGGAGTTGTACATTGTATTTGGAGTTTGACTTGACTGTGGCTGTGGGGGATAAAATAGGAATCTACATTTATTTTTATTTCTAAAAGTATTTTTCAAGGAAATAATAAAACTAAAATAAAGGGGTCCGTTGTGATTGGGGTGACACGTGTACAACATTGGGGGCAGTGTGGAGTTTGTTTCCTGTTTTCCTCGGCTCCTCGAGTAAATGCACAAGAGTGTTAACACCAAGCCGGGAGGTGGTGCAGAATTTCATACGAGGAGGTATGGAGGATTTGGGGAAAGGTAACAACGTACAGGGACATGTGGAGCTCGATCGGGATATCTACCTATTTTTAGCAAATTTTAATCATCAAACTTTACCTAAAAAAAGGAAAAGAAAAGGAAAGGAAATATATAATGACCCAAGCAAAACAACCGTTACGCGAATCGGGATCTTAATGTGTACTCAACTTGGTTTTACTAGATAGTAGAGTCGCCCTCGACTCAATAAAACTCGTGATATACCATGTATTCATAGATTTAATAGACTCGATAAGGCTCGTGATATGATACCAATTTTTTCTTTTCGGTTTTTGTCATGAGTTAGACTTAGACCTAATGTTTTACTCATTTCTCTAAATAGTTGAGCAAGACTTGGCTGGTGTGCTGTTCGAGTTCGAGTCAAGTTAAACAATATTCGGTTCAGTCGACTCGAACAAAAAATTAACTTTGTTTGGGAATATAATTTTTTTTTTCTTTAGAATCAAGTTCTTCCTTATTATTGACTTTGATTTTTGTTATATCGGGAATTCTTCTTTATTAGTTGCATATGTATAGTAAAGAGGATTACGTAAGTATATTTTATCTTCAATACACGCTAAGCACAATGTACAACTGTAATGTCTAAATTCCCAATCTTAACTATCTTGCGCTTTCTCTTTTGCAACACGTTTTTCCTCGATTCGACGTAACTCGTCTGACATAGCTTGCTCACATATTTTTATGTTTTGAATTTTAGAATATATTTTTCCAAATTTCTCATGTAGAAGTTTTACCAAATGAGGGCCACCTGATCTACATGGTCAACCACAACACACACACTTCGATTTGCATACACGAAAGGTGTTCAACCTTCTTTGAGTGAAGTCCTCTATTCCTATTTCACCATACGACAAATAAGTCTTACGTCACTAACCCTCCTCCAGCGAAGTAAGTCATGTACACTCCTTATATAAGACCTCATCTGCACGGCTTAGCTGGTGCATTAACAACCACTAGTCTAGTACCGCGAAGGGTCGAAGGTAGGTACCACCTTACATTCAGAAAGGCACGCTCTAATCTCAACGTCTGCCATCTACGAGAAAGAGTACTTCGAATAGTTCGATGTCATTCATCCTTAGCGTGTGTCCTAAATCTGTAGAAAATTCACACCCTATGGTCCCTATAAAGTAATTAATTTCTCAATTAACCAATCACCACGAATCCATTCTTGTAGTAAAGGTGTAATTCTATCAAGTTTATGGGGTTATGTAAGATTTTATAATTACATGGTCCAAAAGTACACTGGAGAGTTAGTAATGACCTCATTGAGATCGACAGATCTATTATAACACACCTTAAAACATTCGAAAGTAAACTCGAATACAATTTTTAATCTAAAACTAGTAAGACACATTACAAATTTAAATTGCGTTTGAGATGAAATTTGTTTACAAAGTAACAGTGTTTGAACGTAGAATAACCGGCCGGCAAGATTCATCCTCTTTCAGGGGACATACACTGTCTCCTAACGACTTATATGTCTTTACCATGTCATGCCTCTCTGTTCCGAATTATTAGTAGTATAACTTGTAACTTGGTCTATACTAGTACTCCCAATTAATGTTTCTTGCAAAGATAGGAAAAGTTTAGGGATGGGTTTCCCAGTCCATATGCAAATGCAATGGATTCTGATGGCTGCTAGTGCTAGGGACTGGACTGGAATCTGGAAACAAGGTGTTCATGGAATAATGCACAATTTTTATATATTATGCTACATTATTGCATGATGATACATTGTTCACCAAGTGCAATAAATTCATAAATGGTAGGAGCAGGACCCATTATGCAATATCATCAACTTTGGTACTTGGACCAAAATGCAGTACTGCATTGTTAAATTATTCTACTCATTTTCAATTTTTCTTGGCTATATCTGGAAAACTGCTAAATAACCATATTCTTTCTCCCATAAAAGATAGAGAGAAAGTTAGTTGCAAAATTAGAGCAAGTTATGTAAAAACTTGATTTAAGTATATATTTTTTTCATATAAAAATTCATTAATTTCAATTCAATTAAAATTCATCTAGTATATTTTATACTATAAACTCAGTTCAATTTTCTTCAATCTCTAAATAAGCTACATTCAATTTTGAACAGAGCCTTACTACCGCTCCCTTCTTCCACAAATAAGTTTCCTATTTGTAATGGGTTTACTTTTTAAATTAAACCGTGTAAATTTCAATGCAAATATGCAGGAAAAACAACTACACGATGAGAGAGAGTTCCTGATTCATATCAAGTGAATACAGTTAAATTGTTCACGATTATTGCCTCAAGGGGTAAAGAGTTTAAATTTATTAACGTTTCAAGTCATGTGAAATGCACGTAGCGGATACCGGTGGAAAACCAAAAAAATTGCTCTCAATTCTAAGCATTTGTTTTAGAAAACGAACTGATATGGTGACTAAAAGCTGATAAGTTGATTAGTAGATGATCACTTATCTTATTTTTAGTAATCTATGTAGATAAAATTTTCAAATCAATCAATCACCTTATAAAGTACGTAATGATATTTATCAAACAAATTTATTATAGTAAAACGGTAAAAAATTGAAATTATTGACACCAAACACACTACTAACACTACTCTTACATTTGTTGACTTTTTTCATGGTAATGATACAATATGTAGATGACTCGCTAATTATTCATGATGTCATTATTAATTAAGTTGAATTATAGTAGTAGAAGTTACGTTTCAAACATTTTTCCCTGGCACATGAATTTGAATTGAACGAGTCAGTAGCAACTAGCTAGCACAAGCTTATGTTTGATTTCTGCATTGAATTGGGAGTTGAATTGAACCGAATTTAATTAATTTAAACTGAATTTATTTAAAATATAAATTCTAATTAAGTAAACGTAAATTGAATTGAAGTGAACTTATCTAACCTAACCTAATGAACTTAATAAATTTAAATTAAACTTACTAAAATTGTATTTAGAGTGAAACTAATATAGCCCAAGTCCTATAATGCAAACGGACAAACAAATACTTGTGTTGGGTTAATTAATTTTCCATGCATATTCTGAATATAAAATCGAAGTATCAATCACATTTCTGAGTTTAGACGCAATATAAATAGTGAGTATTTCCTTAAAAGCGTACTACAATAGTAGATGTTCCGTAAAAGCATGTATATGCATGCATCATGTAAGGAATTTTCCACACTAGTACTAGTAAGGAGTATAAATTAATTTTGATTTTTGCAAAAAGACAAAAAATTAATGTCTAAGTGCACACTAACACAACTTATAAGTGAGTGTACGTACCTTACTTAGGATGAGATTAGTAGAGAAATGAATCTTGTTCTTAGGTTGAACCTGGCTGGATTTAATTAGCTAGCGCCGACTAATTACCTTCTGTAGTTTTGCTGTCACTCACTGATCAGTAGCATAACTGATCCCTATAAAAAGTCTGCTTAGAATCTCTAAATTCTTCGATTATTATTTATCCACTCTGTCTTAATTAAACTACTCCTAGTTTACTTAATTTACAGTGCTCACTTATGTTCTGGACTAAGATTAGCTAATTCATAATAAGGTCGGTTTAATAATTCACATTGTTTAATCACTGTAAGCCGTCTATTCTGCTTTTGTCGGCGTCTGCCAGCAAGGCAAATTTTACTACTCATATTATATGAGTCATTTAGTCAATACCACTACTCAATTAATCACTTAATCCCTACCTAGTAGTAGTATTATAAGTCAGTAATTGTATTAGGTTGTCTCATTAGAGAATTGTTTTGGACTGACATTGGACATTTTCGTGCACGTGTGGTATAGAGACAAATGCTCTAATGCCTGTCTATATAATTTGCTCTAATTAATGCTTTCACTATTGTGTTTAATAATTTATTTTTCTTTCAATAAATTTATTTACTTGGTCCCTTGATGATCGTTACGGATAACGGATGTATTCAGTTAATTTCTCTCGAATAACTTTTACTTGGTTCACTTGTAACTTGTAGCATCTGAAATTTGTTTATTCCATTACCAATAACTCCACTTTTATGCAAGCAAGTACACAATAGATAGATGTTAAATTTGGAAAAAGTAACTAAAGTAAATCATTCACTTTATGACATCGAGAGCGTACATTCTTTGAGTTCGTCAATGATTCTGAATTCTGATTAATGATCCAACTCGACATTTTCATGGTGAACCTATTCATCAAAGTGTACGGTAAGAGGTTAATTTTGGTGGTGAACCTTTCGTTAGTTAAATTTCGACCTCACATACCCAATATCAATATACTACAATTTATAAAATGGACTAGAAAGTAGAAAGTATGAATTATCCTTAACCTATGGAATTGAATGTTGTATGTATAGAGATTAAGTTTGGTGTGAGACGAATTTAATATAAGTTGAATTTTTGAAGAGTTGAATTTTTATCATGGTATAAGAGTCATATGACTCACACTATAATCTCACCACACTCATCTCCACCCATATTAAATTCTTCACTCGTTGAGCCTTCCCATAGAGGTTGAAATGAGCCCCGAGTGCAGGGGAGCTCTACTCGCTGGGCTCCCAAAGAGGTTGAAATAAGCCCACGAGTGCGTGGTGGTGGTGACGGGGGGGGGGGGGGGGGGGAGGGTGTTAGACGAATTTAATATAAGTGAATATTTCTCACCTTTTCAGTACTTCAAACTTCTGTTAGAATTGAATTTCTAAGACTAATACTTGCCGTCTTGGTCTTGGTCATGGCTCAGTAGCTTAGCTACTGAGCCATGACAATAAATCATAAGTAATATAATCAGTATGACAATAATAAGGTGGTGCAACGGTAAGGAGGTGGGATAGTGAAGGCGAGGCCCAGGGTTCGATACCTGACGGTGGCGGAATTATAAGGTTGGTTTAAGTGTGGAGAAATAAGGTGGTTTAAAAAGTTTGTATAGCATTAGTAGTTGTAATATTTGTCGTTTAAAAAAAAAAATGAGGGTAAGTCTTTATTAACCCGCAATCGCTAGCATTCGGGTACATACGAGTAAGCTTCACGGGTTTTATTGAATATCCTGTGAACCAAGTTGTGCGACAAGTTGTGGCTCAGGATATCATAATCACAAAGTCTACTCTCATAGAATTCGAACAAATTCGAAGATGTGACTAAGAAAAAGATACGTCTTTTTTTAACCAACTCTGTCAACCATGCATCAATAATCAAGGGTTATTGTCATTGTTTTATCGTTCCATTCTAGCTAGTTACAAATTGGTAAATTGATACACTCAAGTATGAACTATTAAAAAAAAATGATAAATAATATGAACGAGCTGACCTGACCCAACCCGACCCCTCTTGGAACAAAACTTGATTATTTGGAGTGATACAATTAACCATACATGTATCGGCCATTTTAAACTGTATACTTGACTTTTACAAGTCTATCACTGAAAAATAGCATCATAAAAGATGTCAAAATTCATGTCCTCACTTTAATCATCATCGGTGGGATCCGGGTATTATATTATTTTCAATTCTAAAGAGAACATCATAATCCAGAATTTGAAAGATAAAGTTAAATTGGACATCAGCATCAGCACACAAAAAGAACTGCTGCTACTAAAAATAATTGCACGAAAACGAGCCCAAGTAGTGAGTGAATCAGCATTCAGCAGCTGATAGTGACAACATTTGGGATATGTATCTGAACATAATTTCATCATCAACCCACACATCTCAAAGTTTTTAACATTATTTGAACGTATCCTCCAAATATTAATAAAATTCTATATATCATGCCTACATTGTTGCACCATTCATGTATCTGGATTGATTTTTATAAAGAAAATCACATCATGAATTGAAAACCAATAGACTTTAATTTGGCTAACCTATAAGATTCTTTTACTTCGTATTTCTTTAATTGAATCATAATAATATGGTTTGTAACTACTATAGTTAGATTTGGCCAAACATTTCATAATGTATGAATTTAGGGGTTTTCTATTTTCAGGTCAGCTTGGTACCGACTAAATGTAAGTCTTCATTGGATGATTGGCCATGTGGCATTAAATTCAATCCCGTCCATCATTTTCAGTTCAAAGTCACTTTACTTGTAATTTTGGGTACGATTGGTTAAAATTTAATTTCTTAATAATAAAAAATCTCCAGAAAATACAGATTAACTATAATACCCTTCTGGTAGTATCTTTTAAATCTAGATCTCAATTAATGAAATTTCATTTAATCAAAAAGTAAAACGTTATTCACACATTCACTCATCTGTTTTGTTAAAAGTGTGATCAATCATATTAAAATGGTAAATCAATGCAGGAGATCAACTCTAATTAGGTAATCACGACCGCATGAGCTGTGGCATTATCCAAAACACATAGGAGAAAAAAAAATGATTCCAAGTAATCTCTGCGAGAAATAATTAACTAATCATGATGATCTCTGCATTAATTTGCAGAATAGAATCCAAATGGAACTAGTCCAGTTTTAATCACCTTTTAGACCACTATGTTTTCCAAGCGTCTAGATATAAGGAAAGAAGTCTTTTGCCAATTTGATTGTTTTGCGATGATAATTTTTTTTAATTGGTAGAAGGTTTTGAGATTAGGGTTCTCGGTTAGAATTGGGGAAGAACATGTTTGATCAGAATGTTTGATTTATAATCGGTGCTCATTGATTTTGGTTAATCCTGAAATTCAAAGATATAATTAAAATATATATAAAATACTACATTAATTGAAATTTATGGGGGTATAAATATATAACCAATATTTATTAGTAAAATTAAATTAATTATCAAAAAATAATAATTTCGTACCGTTGCCATGTGGCAATCATCTAGTGGAGACCTATTCTCAGGTCAGTACGAAGACGACCTGAGAATAGAAAGCACCATGACTCTATATGTGAACATTTCAACATGCCTACTCACATATATGGATAAATATTTCAATATTACGAGATGATAGTTCGTTGCGATTCCGATTTATGCGTAAAAAATTTAACATGCCCTGTCGGGTTCAAATGCATAAGAGACTGTCCATGATGTCTAAGATTGTAGAAAAAATACTGAAAGTTACTTTTGGATAGACTTCCTACATTCTCTGGATAGATTTACTATCATGAATAGTTGAGCCCGTCAGTTGTAATAGTCATGTTGATGAAATAGACAGTTGGTGATGTTATTTTTCCTTGTCGACGGTGTTTCCGAACAAGGCCTAACGATCACATTCTATCCCGTCACAATCTATTTATCTGTAGCGACGGACAAAGATCCTAAACTGCGAAATATGATCAATCTAACAAGATTTGGATGGTTTTCCAACCAAAGAGTCTGACATTCACAGAAATTTGTTAAATGTTCTAATTTGTTTGTTAATTCGCGATTCATACCAAGCGGGATCTCACCACACCACAGGTTTAATAAAATTTATCTTTCTGAAATGATTGTTCGGTCGATTTACGAGGTAACAACAATTTATTCGAGCCCCTAACCATCATTAACTTGTGATCGCTCTATTTCTTGTTAGAATTGTGGCATGTTGTCCTTACAAAGTTGTTAGTTAATATTGATCTAATGATCTATGTTCATGGATTGTATGTACATGCACTCTGCCGGCCAAGTACGTAGAGAGGGCCAAAACTCTCCCTATCCAATGAAAATAAAAGTTGGGCACACCAAATACCAAATATGCTCTCCTTAAGTCAACCATCATGTACTTGCACAAACAAACAGAGTTTTGGCTTCTTCAAACAAAGAAAGTTATATATAGTAACATATATGCTCAAAAGAAAAGGAGAAGATGATGAACATATTGTAGTAGTTGTAGTAGTGTACTTTATTTTTCAATAGTAGTACATTTTGACCTCCTTTAATTCCAAATACATGGTACTTGATATCTATTTCTTTTCCAAGCCACAAGTTCTTTTGTGTTTTTAGTGAAAGTAAAGAAAAGCTACTTCTAAATGTTGGTATGTTATGCAAAGAAAGTAGTAGTAGTAATGGTTATCTAATTGGTGTAGTATCGTGCTTACATACTCACTCCATCCCAAACTGTTGTACCATATTTACTTTTTATTATCAACATTTTTTCATAATTGGTTTATATTGTATTTATGAGTCCAATGTTGTAGCTAGCTAGGTTGATCATTTTTAGCAGTTAGAGCAGTTAAATGAAAATACATAGGATTAAGACAAAAACTTAGAATAACATATGATTGTTTCTTTTATTATTAAAACTAGTCCTTAAAAAGAATGTCAATGGACGTGTGAGGTAGTAACCTAAGTATATCATTGTCTCTGGATGCATGCTAATAGATTCTACTCAAGTGTTCCATTCCATACGAAAAAATTCAATGAGAGGAAGATGGCATGTATCTGATTTCATAACTGCTTCATGAAAATGACGGATGTGATTTTTTATACTCCCTCCGCCGACGATGATGTTCTTTTTTTTTTAATCTGACCCAGTCATCCTTTTATATTTTTTTTTCTGTCTGGGTGTTCTTACTGCACATAGCATAACTGCCATAACACACATTAAAAACCATACAAAAATCAAATGTAAAGAATTAATCAGGACAAAGAAATCATTTCACTTATTATTGATCATCATATATATAGTATAATATAGATTGAAGTACTAAAGTTTTTTTGTTTTTTTTTTGAGGGAAATTGAAGTACTAAAGTTAGTAACTAGCAAGGGTGGGCATCATGTATCTATATTATTTAGTACTCCAATAATGATAATGGAATTGGACCCAATTGAAACCAAAGAGGCGGGGTGGCTGTCCCTTGTATGTATTATGGAGTCAAAATAAATTTTCTAAATAAGCGTTCGCAAAAATTTCTTTTACGAAAAAGAAAAGAAATTGTGGGTTCCAAAATGCCACTAATTATGAATAAATAATCTTAGTTAATTAAGCAACTAGCCTTATATATGTGTGTGTATAATCATCACATCAAATAATAAAGTTATAGTGACCGAATATGTTGCAGAATTATCCCTACGTTCTAGTTGCAGTGATCATATTATTGATCATGCAAGTATTAAAATCTTTAATTACATCACCAGTTTTTTTATAAACTACTTTTTTTTACAACTTTATAACTCTAAATAAATACGCATATACGTCGTCAATCTTATAATTCCAATTATATATACCAATCATAATCTCCGCCAGTATTTTAACCCGACCACTCCGGCCGGTACTTAAACATCACCAATTAGGGAATTAATTAATTGTATGCAATGTATATATATTCCGTGCATGAATGTTGTGAATTTGATCCTCTTTAATTAATTGTCTGACACGAAAAGCATGATAGTGACGATATTAATTGTCTCTGAATCTCTCATCATCATTTGGAACTATCTAGCTAGTTAGTACTAATCCAACCAACATGTAATGCAAATTAGTAAAAAATTAGTGCATCAGCTTGCCGTCAACCTAATCAGGCCTTCTCCAACAGTTAATCCCAAAAGTGAAGCTCAACTGCGCCACGTCAGCATTCCACTAACTTAATCGTCATCTCTTCTAACATACTTCAACAGTTGGTCCCATTGATTCCCTTATTTTTATTTATTTTATTATTATTTTATTTCATCCCCTTTGTTTTCATTTTTTTTTTCAAAATTCATTATTCATTCATTTTAAAACATCATATTAATTATATAATATTTCAAAATGTAATAAATACTACAATAAATTCTTAAATAAAGAAAATAGTATAATAAATTTGCTATTGTAGAGGTCTACTTTTACAAATTGTATTTTATATTTTTATTTATGCATTTAATATAAATATCGAATAATAATAAAAAAAGACATGTACAAATAAAATAGTATATGGATTTTACAATAGGCATCACTTTGCAATATTGAATGAAAAAAGAAAAAATAAAACAAGTAAGTAAATGAAAAAAATAATAAACAATAGTTGAGCTTGAGCTCAACACTTGAGCTCAAGCTCAACAGTTGAGCTCAATGAACTTTTGTTGGAGTAGCAACTAGGAGCTCGACACCCTAGTTGCTACTCTGTTGGAGAGGTCCTTATCTATACAACTTATTCTTTCTTTCTTTCTTAATCATTATCATTTCTAAGAACTATCTATGCATTGTTATCGAACATTGTTATCGGTTTAATGCTTTGCTAGGTGCAGTGTCGTATGGTGACTTAATATGTTATACCATATAACGACATAACATATATAAATTACACCATCTAGATATAGATATGGTATTATAACATTTTAATTATCATGAGACACAACAGCGAGATATAACATAACTTAAGATATGCTTGCTTGATCGAGTTCAGTATGGTCACATTTTCTTAGGATTTTTAATTGGTTGGTTTAGTCCAAACTCCAAACACACCTGCAAAATAAAATTACGTTATAGTATGACTTTTACGAAAATTTCACATGACTAAATATTCTTTTTTGTTAAAAATTACGGTAGCAAATTAGATGGTAATTAAAGACAACAAAAACCAAACCTATTTGTTTCTGAACATTGCCTACTACTCATGAGTTGCCTACCTTAATTTAATATGATATATTCCAAACATTAAGCTTCAGAGTCTTTAGGCCAATATATGTACAGGCCAATTCAGATTCATTTAACCACAATTTTCATGTATTCCCTTATTAAGACCATGCATATATAGTAGACACACAATATATAATGAGAAGCAGCAGCTTTTACAAGAAGAAACCATTTTGAAATTTTGGAGCAGGCAGCTTGAAGATAAGATTCTTCAAGGCTAGCTCTAGTCTTGTCAAGCACAAAAACACTCCGACATATGTTCGTTATGTTCTGGTCTTCTTATTCACATTCATATTCATATACACCACATATATAATATACAAATATGGTTCATGTGGGTGTTTCAGATGCATGATGATACATAGATACAGATTATAGATTACAATACGTGAAGCCGTGAAGGAGAGAAAATGCTACTATATATGTCCATACTCCATATACATAGAAAAAGTCAGCTTCTTATCACATCATTGATTTATAGCGCAGTGCTAAAATTTCACGCGAACAGATCGAACAAGAACAAGAACAGATGCCAGATTCATCTTCTTTGTTTTTAAATCATTCATTTAATTATAGTGCGATACTTGTTATCTGATCAGAAAGCAAATACTACTGTGCAGTGCAGATAAGATTTTCTAGAACTAAACTTTATCTTTGTAAAAATCTTCTTTCATTGTTATCATCACTGTTCCGAAAATAATGCACCATTCCATCTTTCGAATTTAAAAGTACTTATAAATTACGATTAAATTAATAAAAATAATTAACAAATTTGTATATAAAGAACATGAATTATATTCCCATGATATATAAAATCTACGATTAATTTGTCATTAAAATCAATCTTAAATATTAAACGACACATTCTTTGTGGGGTGGAGACAAGCGATTATGTAAAACTCATCTTTATATGCGAGCCACGTAAGTGTTTTGAATGGGAGAAATACATTGCACTTTGTTGCATTTTAGGATTAGAGGTTATGCCCACAATACACTTGTTAAAATAAAAATGAAATTTTTGGTAGTAAAAGTGATGATGATATGGTAAATAATTAAGTATCATCATTACGTGGGATTGACCTTTAATATGTAGACCCAAAACGTTAGAGATACCAACATGATGGTGCCAGGGCTGCACTTAGTAGGAAGACCACGGGTTCGATCCCCGCAACGATTGTTGGGAGAGGAATAAAACCTTAATCTCAGGACTCTCCTCGAACTGGAATAGTCGGCCAATGAGCCGGACACCAGTGGTCAAAACCAAAAAAAAAAAAAAAAAAATGCTAGAGATGATATAGTAGGCCCTCCATGTATTAATAGATAGACATGCATTGTAACCTAATTAGACCTATTTCAGATCAAACAGTAGCTCCGCCAGCACCAGGTGGTAAATGTCACTAATCATGTCACTAGACCTATTATGTATGTATTAAGTTAACCCGAGATTCATAAGTTGGCCTGATAGTAAAAGTGTTGGAGTAACACAGGAGAGATCGGATGCTCAAATCCCAACGGGTATAAGATTCTATAAGCATGATTGGGGTTATGAGATTGATATATACGTATTTGTAATTATTACTAAAAGAAGTACAGTAGTTTAGAAGTGGGATAGTTAGATTTACCGTTTAAAAATAAAATGTATTACCTCGGCTGAACAGCTAGACATTGATAAATCCAAACTTGTGTCAAACCTTAACTGAAGGCGGCCCAGCCTTTTCAATTTCCATACTTGGCTAAACATCTCACCCAATCGTTATATGCGCTCAACCTCGAAATACATAAGCTCCATATCGACTTGTTTGGATCAAGTTAGCTTGAGCTGATGAGGATAAAAAACCAAAAAAAAAAAAAAAAAAACGTATTGCTTGAATCATCCATGTCAAGGCTTAACAGGTCTGTAGTATGAATCGAGACAAGTTTTGGACAGCTACTCCCACATACGTATAGGACTTTTGACCATAAAATCCAAAAAGTTTACAGAGTATTAAACAACCAGATAAGACAACGAACTCCAATCAAAATGCAAATTCAAGTTAGCTCAGTGAGCGAGCAAGAGTCTTCACGAGTTAAAGAACCCGTTAACATAAAAACCAGGCACACATATGATGTACTTGACCCCTTTGCCAAATTGGGATAGCAGTGTCAAGGAAGAGAGCTCTAAGTCTCTAACCGAACCAAACTCCTTAAATGCACTCACTCCTTAAATGCTTAAGTATTTGCTTCATAAATATTTTTCATCCATCTCGCTTTAAAATGTTCCTTTGCTATTCGGAAGATTTTTCTTTCAAAAGGACAAAAACTAATCACAGCAGAAGTCCTCGTTCTAATTTTCAACTTGGCCCAACCAAAATTTGGGCCAAGCAAGCTGCCCCGGCCCTGTTAACAATCTCAAGTCGGATGAAGGCATGGAGCAAATATGTGGAACTGTGACCCGCAATCGGGGCTTTCCTTATATGCATCTTATTCGAGATAAGTAGAAAAATCTGCGAATATGAATTCTTCTGATTCCGCCGATGTGGTTACTCGCAGTAAGTTCATTCATAGAGTCAGAGAGATGAGTTGCACGGCACCTGATTTGTGCAAAGTTATCTACTGAGTTGGTCTAAGGTGTACCTGAATGTGATTGTCAAGTGATACAAACCAGTGATCATACGAGTATCACATAACAAAGTCACAGAATGGCGAACTTTACCAATCAATCAAAATATAGTATAAAGAACAGTAAACTTTTGTGTCGATAAATCATTCTGGTACAAAAAGAGTACATGAAATTGAATTGAAATGGTAGCCTATTCATCTGAAGAGGAACCTGACGTCAATCTAAGGGCCTACGTGTTCTAAAAGCACAAAGATCGATGCGATTTCTGTTCAAACTATTCTATCGCCTGGTACCAAAACACTATTATCATTCACTAGCTTAGAATCTGAACTCAAGTATGTTTTTCTACAAATGTGGCATACACTTGAGAAAACAAATGAATGATGGATCATGAGAACATAGCAAATGGGTGACAATTGGAGAAGGGTGGGAACATAAGTTCTACAAGGAGATATTACAGATGAGACCGAGAGGGAAAATATCATGAACGAGGCAACATTAGACAGAATAACAGAGATAAGTGAAGATAATAACACACAAGGGGTAGAACTCACTTAAGCTGATGCTTCATTATAACTGTACTAATTACTAACTATAAATTGATTTTCTTTAAATATAAATAATTTAATCAAAGAAAAAGCCCAGCAAGCGTAAAAAACAAGTACCTAGTGAGAGCATCAGATGAGAGAAGCTAGATAACAAAAGTATTACTTCATACTACTCAATGTACATGCCTCAATAAGGAACATTCTTTACCGTGTATAAGATACTAAATTTAAGGATTTGCTTCTTTCCTTGTATCTCGACCCAAATCCAACAAACTACATCACTTAGGCTACATTCAGATTCTCAAGTAGTTCTTCATCTTCCAACACTACTACATTACTTTACTGCTCAAAAAACGTAATGCAAAAACAAACATATGAATTATGATCCAAACCGGAACACAATAACATACAAAAAGACGACGTAAGAGGTACACAATGCAGTTGAAGCATCTCTCACTCGAGCATTTCAATCCATCAAAACCACAAGTTACTAAAATCTCAAACACTATATACACATCATTACTCAATCATTCATAACATATAACAGCAAACAAATTAGACACAATTCAGTAAATTTTACATCAATACTCACTCCGAAAATAACGAGGAGCAGCCGCCTCCCTGGCAGTAGTCGAAACCGCATCACTCTGGGGTCTCTCCGGAGTCACATTCTCTTCTCCTCCTTCATCCAATACCAGTCCTCCAATTGCACCAGTCACCGCTCCAACCCCCTGCTTCCGCCTATGGTAATCGTGGGGGGTGTAATCCACCGGAGCACTTGGCCCTGGCCCTGGCACTGGCACACCATAGCTCCCCTGTCGCTCCAAATACGGCCTAGGCGGCTGCGAATAGTACGAGGCATAGTATCCAGGGTGACTATCAGTGTAACCACCATACGAATACGACTGCTGAGGTGGTGGCAGAGGCGGAGACATAGCCGGAGGTGGCTGAGAATGCTGAGGGTAAGGAGGGTAGCTAATGTAGCTGCTGGGGTGAGGGGCAGCTTGGTGGTAATAGTAGCTAGGTGGAGGGGCAGTCTGGTAATTTTCCACAGGACGTTCAATTAGAGCTAGCCTGAGGCGAATTTTTCCCTGAGGTCGGCCGGAAGGTCGCCGGAGATCTAAGGACTTGATTCGACCCGAATTATCGTCGGATTCGGATAGGAGATCGCGGATCTCGAACCGGAGAGTACCGACTAAGGGTTTGGGAGTCTCGGAGGGTTTGGAATGGAAGATTTCGATGGAGAGGATGGATTCTCTAGGGTGGAGGGTTAAGGGGAAGACGAAACGCTCGTTCCAGACGGGACGGGTGGAGCCGTGATCGTCGGGCTTGGTGGCTTGACGGCGGTCCGGGTCGACCCAGAGGATGGCGTAGGGTTTGAGATTGCCGTTTTTCCAGTTTACGTTTTTGATGTGTTTTGCGGAGATGATTGTTACTTCGAGATCGTAGAGCTTTGCAGGTGGTGGTTGTGGTGGTCTAGGGGCGGCGATTGAATCCATTGCGGCGGAGAGAGGGTTGCGTTTAGTTATTTTACCGGGAAGATTTGGGGGAAAGAAGAAATGTCTGATTTTAATTGGAAAAGAATCAATAATAATAATAATAATAATAATAATAGTAATAATAATAATATCAATACGCGTGCACTGATATAATATAATAAAAATTGCTATAGGTAGTGCTATGAGATCAATACGTTTTCATTAGTGTTGGGCTCGTTTAGTAGTGTAGTTTAGTTTAGTTCGATACGGTTCAACAAGGTAGTCGATTCGAGCTCTCGAAATTGATTTCGTACTTGACTCGTTCACTTTTTAATGCATTTTGTTTTTAGTAGTACCGATATTCACACTCATTACGAGTCCCACGACTCACACCATCTAGTTTAACAAGAAAAGGAAGCTCACAAGATTTTCAGCATGTACCCGTTTCTGTTCAAAGAGATGAAGAAGGACCAAAATTATGTGTTGCATCTTCAAGAAATTGGGGCCAATAAATGTCGCAAGTTACTCTTGTTATGAATTAGGATAAGGGCCAATATTGAGATGTGAATCAATGTTTGTAATTATTATTATCTTCAATAGATGAGAGATAATTTTTTTTTTTTTTTTAAACGTTGGGAATCCACTTCAATAGATTAGACTTAGAGAGAACTTTTTTTTTTTTAAACGTTGGGAATCCACTTCAATAGAATTTTTTAAAATTTTTTTAAACGTTGACAACCCACTTAAATAGATTAGAGAGAACTCTTTTTTCTTTATGCGTTGGAAATCCGCAACCACTACCCTTTGTGTGCGCATTGGGGAAATCCAATAGGCCTACGCAATAGCCTGCAAATCACGTAAGTCAGGTTAAACCGCAACAAGTTGCAATAGGCTCGACTTAAAAGGCATAAATCCCAAAAGTGCGATCTCCATGAACATTGAACCTGTGACCAATAAGACATGATATTAACCTCCATTTTAACCATGTGATCATACACATTTGTATATGCTTGGTAAGGGTCATACTTGTCCAATAGTGTAATGTTAGCGGCATCGATTGACATAACAGGAGACATGATAATTAGTTGATATGAACCAAAAAATAAATTGAGAGAGAAATGTTGCCCCCTCTTGTTCGTTTTGCTGACTTCGCCCATATATACTATCACAACACCTCGTAATGAATACTGTAATACCTTGTACATATTATTAGTGTGACTTTTATAGAGTGGACCAGACTAATATTTTTATGGGGCTGAAAAATTATGTGGACTCAAATTAATGGACCGTGGTTAGACATGGACTACTGAAGTTCTTGGATCTGAAGTCTTACTATTGTTGCCGGTTATTATTGGTATTAATTAGGAGTAACAATTAACGAGCTAATTAGGGTTAGCTCACGGATATCTTTGTTCTCATACTCGGAAACGTCGATCATTCTAGTTCAATATTTACAGAAGCATTGAAGTAATTGAAGTATTAGCGGTCAATGTACATGGTAGGTAAGTACTTGGATTTTTAGTTGAATGTGGCTAGGTAGTAGATGATATGGTTTCATATTTCACACGTTTCTCAAGAAAGTAAATGCTATGGTTTCATATTTTATATGCAGTGGACGCTATGTTTGAGATCTCGTCTCGGATGCCATCTCGGACGACCTCCTGAGAAGGGTCAACCCGGGTCATCTCGAACATTTGTCTCGGAGTTGTCTCGGTATAGAAAAAATACGTAAAATTATATATAACAAATACTATACATATTTATCAACAAATGACATAGAAAATTCAAACATAAATATCATATAAACTCATAGAAACCAAAATAAAGTCATAGACTCATAGTAGCATATCATTAGAACATTACAATGATCCAAATCAAACAAAGAAATTCAAACTTCAAACATTACAATGATTCAAATCAAACAAACAAGTTCAAGGTTCAAACATAACAATGATCCAAACAAACAAGTTCAAGGTTCAAACAAGTACAATCACATTTTTTCCTTTTTAGCTGATCCTATTTTGATTATTTTCCAATTTCTCCTAAAAAAAAATTTTTTTAATTAAAAACCCGGGTTGACCGGTCAAAAACTCGGAAAAATCCCGGGTTCCGAGATTTTTCCGAGTTTTCAGTGTTTCGTCCCGCATAGGCTTCCGAGAAACGGTTGAACCGGGTCAACCCGGGTTGACCCGGCGAGATCTCGAACATAGAGTGGACGGTTCCTTCGATGCTAGTCCAGTGTAGTGGACTTACAATTCTAAGATGGTGCCACGTGTATCTATTATTCACTTTCTACTTCCTTTTCTAATAATATAATATAGTATGTATATAACATGTAATTCATCCGAAAATTTTAAAGTCCAATTTCATTTTGTTGATTTTTTTTATGTTCGGTTTGACCTCAAGTTAAAACATACGAAGTAATTCATTACTTAAGATTTATTTTTCACAATGAATTATAATTAATTTGAGGTCAAACCAGATATAAAAAAATCAACAAAACCAAATACTACTCAATCAATTAGAGTTTTCAAAGGAACTACCTTTAATTAATATACCAAATCCCAATAAACTGAAAGTGTAAATAACATTAAACTAGAGTTGCATGTACAATGCAATTGATTTACATGGATGAAAGAAAAGAAAATAGGAGTAACTAAGTAAAATATATACACGTTTACATGGATGAAAGCAAATGAAATAGGAGTAATTGAGTAGGTAAAATATATACACTTTGGCATCATTAATGAATCAGTGGACTAAAAGTATGATTGAATGAATAGATACACGTGTCAACATCTTAGAAGAATAAGGCCACTGGACTAGGCTAGCATCGTAGGAACCGCGGACATGGCTAGTTAGTAGATGATTACTTTTGGTTGGATTTTGGCATTCAAGATGTGAGAAGGTTAAGGCCATTGGGATCCTAGTACGTGGACGGGTTTTGAGCAAGAATGGTGATTTTGAAGATTATGAAGTGAATTTGTACTACAAGGATATTAAGATTTTTTTTTTTTTACTAAATACAAGGATATTAAGATGTTATTGAAGGTTTTGTTGTTTTGTACTCGGATGAGTTTTTGTAATTTTGAGAAAATAAATTGTAAGTTGAGTTTTGTATATGGGATTTAGTTGCTCTGATGTACCATTCGAGATTATTTTGTTGTATTTAGGATCAAAAGGATAGGCTCCGTGTTGGCGTGAGCCCATCTCACGATATACGGCCGAACATTCCCTATTTTAATTTTGGGGCGTTACAAATACACTCTCATAAAGTTAAATTTATTTAGTAAAAGAGTTGAAGTCGTATAAATCGTAGAGGGATCTACATCGATAGCAAGTATAGTATAGTAGTACTTCGAAGGAAATTTTTTATTAATTATAAAAGAAGAGTATGAGTAATGTTCGGGAACAATCACGGAGATGATCGAGAACAACACTTTTACCCTGTTCAACATGAATTACCACCGACCGGAGTAAGTATAGCAAAAGGTTGGTTTTTTCTATATTTTAGGAAAATCCAGGTTCAATAGTAAAAGAAAAACAGCGGTTAGACCAGCAAAAACCGCCCAGTTCAATTTCCCTCATATATATAACACCAAACCAGATCTCTATTCTATTCGGAAACCATTCAGATTCACACACACTAAATGTATCTACGTTTTCTAAGATCCAACACCACCGCCCGCCGTGAACCTCCACACCACCGCCGCCTCCCATAAAAATCAATTGGTCGTGAATCTGAGCACACCGCAGCTATTCCTTTAGCTCAAAACGCGGGCGCATAGTGGAGAGTAAGGAAGGGAGTATTGGGAGAAGGAGAGCAATTCTATGACCAGTGAGGCGAGTCGGAGATTTCGTGCAGAAGGCGTTAGACGAAAGTGAGCTTTGAACGGAGTACTTTCCATCGGGAACGGAGGTGACGATTCATTGTGCTTGTTAAGGCTGAGAATAAGGGGATTTATGCGTGGGAAATGGGGATACAGGGCGAAAAAGAAAGGGGATGGAAATGGTGGAAATGAATGTAGATGATGATGATGAAACGACGAGTGGTGATGAATGATTGGTGTCTCTTTGGGCAAATTGCATGTTACTTTGGTGGTGAAATGATTTAACCCCATTTAATTTAATATTTACATGGTATTATAGTTTTAAGGTTGGATGTTATAGTTTTAGAATTCCGTGTTATAATTTTAAAACACTAGATAGTAGATACCGTAATTAAGTTTACGTAGTATGATTTTGATTGTTACAGTTATGGTTCTAATTTCAATTCTGGTAGTTTTATGACATCATGTTACAATTTTAATATGATATAATTTTCATAAGTTTTAAATCTACAAGTTTTGGTTCTAATAACCTTTATTATAGTTTTAGCATCTACAAGTTTTGGTTCTAAGAACCTTTATTATAGTTTTAGCACCTCGTGTTATAGTTTAAAATTAGTAGTTATTTGAATTTAGTTTATGTAGCCTAATTCTAATTGGTGCAATATTTAAGGCCACAAGTTATGATTCTAAATTCGAGTTTTTTAGTTTTAGAACGTTATGTTACACTTTTGGTATATCATTTCCTTTGTAACTTTGTTCACTTAAAAAGTATAACAAAACCATTTTAAAATTATAAATTAGCTCCTTAAAATTATCATATCATCTCTTTAAACATTAACAAAAAATATCAAAACTGTAAATTTGGGAAATACAATATGACACATTAAAACCATAATACAATCTCTTTAAACTATAACATAATATCTTAAAACCTTAACGGAAATTTTAAATGCTAAAAATTTAAAATCACAACATAATCTATTAAAACCATAGCGGGCGTGGTCTGTCCGGCCGATCTGACCGGTTAACTCAAAAACCGCGAAAAAACCAAAAAATCTGGACTTTCCATTATTTTAGGAAAAACCACCATTTCCCAAGACTTTAGCCACCGATTATCACATCGAAACCTAACTAAAACCCTACACCAAAACTCTAACTAAATCATACAACAACAACCTATCCAAAACCTTACATATAATCCAAACCCAACATACAAACCAATGTTCTTCGGCTCATTCACCTTTTCTAGAATAACACCATACCTCCCGTACCCACCACATGTTTCTGTTTCCTCAAACTCGGTGCTAATTTTCTTCACATCTCCATAACCTCCACCAATCTTCAAAACCTCAAAACCCACGGACTGGATCTCCCATGTACATCTGGCCACAGTAAAAACCTTCTCAAAATCATCTACCCAACTCCTACATCTCTTGTCCATAACCACTCCATCCTCCAAATGCCACCTAAACCGAAATCCATCTCGTAACAACCCAACTTCATCTCCCACAGCTCAACCATCGTCTCCTATGATTTACCAGAATTTGATGATGTTCGGTTTGTCTAGTTTCTTCCGACTCATTTTCCCATGCATGCAAAACAAAGAGTCCAGAGGATTAAGTACATAAGCATTATGGAAAGCAATTGATGCGAGCAAAAAGAGTCCAAAATGGCACATACAGATAGATAAATAACACTTTCACGAAACCGCAGTAGAAATTTCGAATCAAGTTAACAAAATAGAACTAAAAGCATTCGGGCAGATCGATTGGAGTTTGAACAGAGAAAAGAATTGCAAATGAGTTGTTAAAATCCACAAAAGTATTATTATGCGAGACTGCCTATACTAATAATATACTGTGTTATGTTTTAAAAAAAAATACTTTATTATTGTTGGAAATATGAAGAAAATAATGAAGTAAATATTGCATTATGATGTCATATTTACGTAGAGATTATTTTTTATAATCGTTCGGTAATTAAGGAAACTGAATATATAGTCGTAAGCTACTGAATGAGAAATTCGGTTTGATATATTATACGCCCTAAACGGAGTTTGGGTTAGTGAGGAACAATAGCTCAAAGTTGGAAGGTTAATATGTTTTTTCGCACATTGAGAATATGCATAGGTACGAAGAGAACTTGTGTGTGTGCACGATGTGAGGTACGAAAGGTGGACCGAAATGAGCCAAAACGAGTAGGTTTGCGAGAGTCTTGTTTTGCACCGGTTCCATAAACCGGTGTGTGCGCACGATGTGAGGTACGAAAGGTGGGCCGAAATGAGTCAAAACGAGCAGATTCGCGAAAGTCTTGTTTTGCACCGGTTTCATAAAGCTCCAAGAGCCTTTTTGCTCCAGCTCCATGTGTTGTAACAGCTAGGTGAGCATTTTGTTGCATAGGAGTTACATATTTGGATATGTAAGGCTCCTCCCTCAAGTATAAATAGAGTCTCCAACTCTAGAAGAAGGACACACCTGAAATATCTGAGATAGATATATCTTCTTCTTAATCCTCTCTTAAGCATAACCAAGTAATCAGTTCTCGTTCGAAGAAGGTTGCTAGCTTGTGCAGCTAGTAATCTAGGGAATCGTTGTATCCTAGGAAGTAGACGCTCAACGTCTCAAGCACCGTATGTGAGAGGGCGTATTTTGCTTTAAGGAGACTGCGTTGGTGCATGCCTCGATCCACATTTCATTTCTACATGTTTCTAGAGAAGCAGGAAAAAATTATGAGAAGGACCGTCAAGCGGCCCGCTTCACTGTTCCAAGCGGCCCGCTTCAATTTCCAGGGACCTGGACGACTACCAAGCGGCCCGCTTCAACGCCTCCAAGCGACCCGCTTCACTACTGTGTGGAGACTGCTTATTGTTTTCTTTATTTTGCATTTTCTATTTTTAAATCAAGTTATATTCTATTTCCTCTCAATACTTGTAACAATTATTACATAAAACACATTAACACAATGCATTTTTAATTTATAAAACAAGTGTACATTGTTAAGTATACATCATATGTTATTTTGTAATAACTCTTATGTTTGTCTGTTTATTTTTTTATAAATAGACCGTCTACTAAGATACTTATTCTTAAAAATTAATCTAATCATATAACTTTATTTATATCTCATTCACTTTCAAAAGTAAATTGTAATTCTACCAAAAGAAATTAGAACTACAATCAATTTTATATTACAATAAATTACGTTATAACTAAAGTATATATGATGATGATGTATAAAAGTTCCCAATTTGAATGTTTCCATTCCAAAATTTGTGAACATACTCTCTTTTGTTGGAGTACCTTTGTTCTAGTGCAACTTCAAAAATCGTTTGACATATTGAGAACCATAAAATCCTTTTGCTAAAGATCGGCTAACGATGATTTCATATCACATTTTCATTATGCATGCTAGAGAAAATTTCCATATATATTCACATTTTACATATTGATTAAATGCATTTGCTCTAATGTAATTAAGAAGTGCTAAAAAAATATAGCTATCCTTTACAGCTTTACTAGATCATATTCAAACGAATAACAGTTAAAGATGTTACATAAGTAAAGTTTGAAAAATTAAGCAAAAAGGTTTCGTGGTGTAGTTGGTTATCACGTCAGTCTAACACATTGAAGGTCTCCGGTTCGAACCGGCGAAGCCATAGTTTTATTAGCACTTCACCACCCATCGAAACTCAAGCTTTTGCACTTCACAGTTCACACATTGACCGAGCGAAGCAATTATTTGTTTTGAAATTTTCTTTTCCTCTCACTCTTTTGCATTTCACACATGGCTTATTTGTCAACTTTGTAGCAAACCCATATTTTTACAAAATTGTAGCAAACCCGGCAAAGCCATTATCTCTCCTTTTTGGCTTTTTCAATTTCTTTTCCGCTCACTCTTTTGCACTTCACACATTTCTTGTTTTTCAATTTTGTAGCGTGTGTTTCCTCTCACCATTTTGGTATTTCTCACATCTTTTGATTTTTTGATTTTGTGGAGTATATACACTAAAAAAGACACTGTGAAATATATTTGAGAATTAAAAAAACAATTTAAATAATTTTGACCTTCATCTCTATTGGAAGCTAAAGAAAAAAAAAATGCATGTTCTGCCCTGGTTTTTTATCATACATATATCGTGTTAAATACGTATATCATGTTTTGTAGCAAAAAAAAAATAATAATAATAATAAAAAAAAAATCTTAATCTCATTATTTAACCAAATATTTAACCCCCCACTAAAACCTATAACCGTCAAATACATAGGAGTACTATATGATTAGGTTTTTCCTTTTTAAATATTTAAAATAAGTCTTTTAAATTTTTTTTTAGATGAAATGTTTAATTTTATTGGCACGCAAAGCGTGCAAAATATTAGGAGTGAAGTTTAAAACAGAATTTGATTCGACATAATTGTAATTGTGTAATCCGACGTATTAATGTGAAGTTTACTGAGGTTAACATATCGAACAATTTTGTTTCAACTAAATGAATAAACTTGGTCATTTGCTAACGTTTCTAATAATATTAATATTAAAGTAATATAATAAGCCGGTTGATTTACCAAATTGATTGACCTACGTAATTTTTTTTCTTTTTATTTATTATCTTCTTAAATTTTTATTTTTTAACATAAAGTTGTATGACGTATTATACTTAATTTTAAAAATAACCATGATATATTCTTATAAAAAAAGATATACTTCCTCCGTCCAATAATAAATTTAACACTTGATTTTGTTGACTTTTTTTATGGTAATTTTGACCTTAAATTATTCTTAAATCATACGATAAAATTAACTAAAAACATCATAGGATGAAACTAGAATGTTTATATGAAGCACTTGACAATATATTCAACTGATGAAGAACACCAATTAACATGCGAAAAAGATACATTGCAGATTTTGAAGTTGAATGTTTCCAAAGTCTAGAAATATATCTGATGGTTCTTAACTCATCGGAATAATAATGTCCGTATGTCTAATATAGTTCAATTCAAAACTATTAATTGCATAACTACAAAAACTATATACATGTATAGCACACCATTTATATTAAGTTTAGTTATTCAATTAGTTATTTTTTTATTACGAAGATTATATATTCACTCCATTTATTTCAATATATTATTTAATAAAACAATAATGTTTTACAAGATTACGCGCGTAGCGTGTGACGCGGTTCCTAGTATATTCTAAACGCTAGGATGATAATCCAACTCAGATAACAACAACATTCTGCAAAACCAAATTGCATTCAATTAAAAAGGTGATGTTGCTATAAATATACATTACATTACCCCAATAACAAGTCCCAAAATTTCAATCACGTATACATACTCTGATTTCACAACATGAAAAAATTAACTATACGCAGCTCAAATAGGGCCTTGGTATCACAAAATTTGCCAAACTCAGTGGTGGGTTATATTCAGCAATTCGGTATGAAAATCGGCGTCACATTTCTGTCCAGTTTCAAACCAACAATTTGCAGCAATAAAATCATACATTGTGCATGAGCTCTAGAATAAACCAGACCATCAAATCTTGCAACATCATGTTTGCCGTTCGTGTAGAGGAAATATGAAGGGATTCCAAGGAGATTCACTTAACGAGGGGACTTAATGAGGGGACTCAAGCCATCGCCTTCCCAGCCCAGTTTGAGCATTTGATCTACGACTTTTAAGCTCAACTGCAAGAGAATGAGATGGTATATATGAGACAATTTTCTAGATCCTAAAAACGGGACTGATGAAAGTACAACTTACAGCAGGATCTGTGTATATTATCAACTGTTTATCCATTGTTGACACCAAAAGGTTAGTGTTATCCTTGTTCAAAGCAATTGCAGTAATATTTTGCCCTTCCGCAAGTTTCAGTGTCTGATAGACCTGCAAGAATGACCCGCCATTGTTTGATCATAAGATTCAAATTAGGGGAAGAAAATGAAACAAACAATAATTTTGCCGCTAATAAAGTATACTACTTCTAAGGAAGAAGTAAATGACATCAGAACTAGGTTATTAACTGGACACAAATCACACAGTTATACTGTACCTTCAGAGGGTATAGATAAAAGAAGCAGATAGATGGTAACGGCAAATTCAGTCGATTTCCTTCATCCAATTCAGTATATTCACCACCAGATCCACCATCATTATCCAAAGATGGATTTAGACCAACCAAAGCACTCATTCCATCAGCAGACACTTCTATGCAACTAACGCTAGATGAGAGTGGGAGTTGTGTCATAGCAATTAGATCTCCATTTAGAGTGTAAGTGCTCAGGGTACAATGAGATCTATTCCAAGCCACTACGACTCCATCAGATGACAGGCGAACAGAATGAGCTTGCACACCAGCGAGCCTCTTGATTAACCGCCCCCGTCTTAACGAATGAAGCAAAACATCCGAAGAACTCGAGCATGAGACAACAATTCCAAGATCCGAACTGACATCACAGCATGTGATTTCTCTCAAATGCCCGCGAAGGACATGCACAGGACCCTCAATCCGGCACCCTTTGCTATCTGGCACTGCACCACCGCGGGGAGATGGAGGGGTGCTTGAAGTAGGAGAAGCTCCTCGTGAATTACCAGAATGCGAAATGGATGCTGGGTGTATTCTCCAGAGTAAAACTGTTGCATCATGAGATCCAGTCACGAGATAATTGCTATCAGGAGATAAAGCTAGGCATGTCACAGGAGCGCAATGGCCCCTAGCTATTTCCAATGTTTTCGCTCCATCAGCTGATATTAGTCTCACACTGTTATCTATATGGCCCCCTGAGATAGAAGACCAAAATCATATCATAAGAATGTTGGAAATACTTAACAGGCTTAAATTAGTAACAAGAAGTATCAAATGCATCAATACTGGTAATCTTTTTCACCAATAAATAATAGTCAAAGTTGGCGCCAGGCCAATTCACATTTTCAGAAAGAGATTATACTGTGGCAAACAAAAGTAAAATTCCAGAAGTTCTAAATGGTCTCCAAGAAAGACTTTGTTTTACCTAAACCTACTCTATGTGCAGCTGAAATATATATTGCATGCAATTGAAATTGTACATTGCAACTCTTTGAAATGATGTGAATGAATTTCTACCACAAAATAGTTCCAGCCTAATCTAGGTAAAATTTTCCTCCAAGGTCCATTGCAGAAAGAAAAAAATTGTACAACCTTAATTAGGGTATCATCCCAATGATGAGAGTAACAAAAGTAAGAAACTTTCAACACTAATAATACAATTCTTTTTAATGCTTACAGTAATGTACCAAAGCATAGCATTCGGTTAGGAAATATTATCCACTAACATCTATGCCAATCCCAATAGAAACACGATCAAGAAATTTGGTCATTTGTTTAATGATCTTAACTTATATATAAATCGGCAACGACTTGGTGAGGCAGGGACCAGGCAATATTATGATCCTCCTACATCTCTATTACATAAGCACAAGGTAATATATGAGAATATCAAGTATTCCACTATCAGTGAAATTTTATATACCTAAACTTCCAATCTCATTCCTAACATAAAGGAGTGAGATGGTAATTCAGTTAGGCAATATGCCAATATAGTGATCCTCTTACATCTCTATTACATAAGCACAAGGTGTAATTGACCTTGTGGCTGTGCCTGAAAAAGCTGCATTAGATACATTCACATGCACTTCTCCGAGTGATGTGGATGAATGTCTGCCACAAGGTCAAAGGATGAACAATTACAATTAAGTAGAGTAATCAGTTTTCCTTCTTAGGCACAGTTTGACCAAATACAAATCATATCAGCATGCATTCAGCAACTGGATGACCCCCTTCCTTGAAACTTCTAGGTTTCAGTCTAACAAGAAAACTAGGAAAGGAAGCCCAATAGATTAACTGATTAAGTACCATTTAAACAAAGTACACCAGTCAAATAAACCTCAAGATATGCATAACAGGGTACATAGAAAATTCTCTCTTCTTTCCAGCAAGGATGCACCATACCAGTTACATATTTGATAGTTTAGATGAGTCAAATATGCAAGTACAATTTTTAATTCAATATGTCCGTTTAAACATTAGTGGATAATAATGAAGTGGAAGATTAGGATCTTTTCACTGAAATAGGGAAACATTTACCACATAGATTTCTAAAACTGCCAGCAAAGTTTGAAAACCATTATCCTCACCGGTGATAATTTCTTTGTCGCATGTGATTGATACTATCCTGGACATTCGTAATCCAGAAGCTGGGAAAGCAAGTGCCTGTGGAAAAAGCCACTCTTCTGTTCCAGTTCCAGTTGGACTTTTAAACATTCGCATAAAAGCTCCACCAGCAGCACCTAAATCAGGCTTGCCATGCTCAAAAAGAAAAGGTGTTCCCTGACCATCAGGTGTGTTAGGTTGCCACTTATGCTGAGCAACATGTGCCGCTGGAGCGTTTATATCAACAATTATTAAAGAATCTGAAGATGCATGAATGGCTGTTGCAGGCAGATTGCAGCGTTCAGGATGAGGAACAACATATGGCTTAACCTTTCTAGGGTTCCGGAAAATTGTCTGTATAAATATCAAAGAGAAAAAGGGTTAAGGACAGGAAAAGAAAGAAAAGGTTAAAATGATGAATGATTTTTTACATTTTGAACTATCAGTATTAACTACTATTTCAATGTTGAAAGAAGTAGAAAGAGAGCAATGTACATGGAAAATCAGGAAAAGAAAAGAAGAAACAAATTACCCCTACTTCAAGAGAAAGCACTACATACATTTGCAATAAGCACCAACCAATATCAGAAAAGGAAAAGAAACACTTAAAATTAATTTGAGGCATTGCCTCCGGTAAATGGCCACTTTAACAAGTTCTATAAAGCATGGAGAAGTGTGAAGGATACATCAACATAGTTAAGATACATTAAGAATATTTACTTCAAATATCATAAATATATAGTTTCCCCCATCTCCTTCTGATGGTTACATCATTTATACAAAATAAATGACCTTAATCATTGCATGTGCAGGACATAAAAAAATACATTCGAAGTTGACATGGAAACATAAAATAAGAAGGGAAAAAAAATCTACCTGCACATGAAGGACATCTGCCAGCGACATCCTTTTCATGTGAGGCACAGTTAAAAGTTGTGATGGGGTTTGGCCAAAATAAGCAATCTGATCTTGGGTAGCTCGCTGTTGTACCTGTACAAGTTTGAAACATATAAGTATATACAATACAACTTGATAAAGATATGTAAAAGTAAATAGAACACAAACTCACTGGATCTGATATTTTATCAATATCTACAGTTCCTTCATAGGTGATGTAAAAGAAAACATTATCTGCTCGAATAGCTTCTTTCCCACGTTGCTTGTACCTATATATTGTAATTCAGATCTAACATTCAGAAGATATAATCCGGAAGCAACTTACTCCAGTTCTCATTACTTAAATGAGTGAGCAAAATCTGAAGTAGGACGTTAACAAGATAGACAGATTCATGATAAGAAGAAATGAAGTAGAAGAGTTGTACCCAAATATGAGATCAACCCATTCATGCAAATGAGCTGAAACGTGCTCACTCTCAAGTGCCAACCTATGCTTATGAATAAAATCAACTGGGTTTTCAGCCCAAGAAGGAAGCCGGACTGAATCTAAAAGTTCAAAAAATAATAGGTCACAATAAAATAAAGTCAACACGGGAAATATTTTATTGGTTCATAATTAACTTTAATCCATGTTTCTCTCAAAAAGTATGCAATAGATACACGTACCAAGCTTTTCTCCTAGTTGTGTAGTACCATAGTCTATTGAGTTTTTGTTGGTTAAAACCTCTGGGAGATAAAATAACTCAGGAACCTGACATGCAAAGATGAAGCAAATGTTATACCGAATATGCAGAGTAAATATGCATCCCGAAAGACAGGCAGCAATATATACTGGGTACAAGAGTTAGCAAACCCATGGTAACAGTATAAAATAACCAAGAAACTGAAACTCGAACACAAATATTATTCATGAGGGAAAATGAGAAATGGAAGAAAAAATCAACAATATTATACAGATGCATACCAGTTCCTTAACATCACTCATTTCCTCAAGAACTCCACTCCAAGTTGCAGCAATGTCTGAGAACATTCTGTCAGCGTGATCAAACTTTCCGCCTTGAAGTTGGATGGACAGAGTGGTGAAAGGTTCTACTCTCATGAGGTAATACAGAACCTGTTACATAAGAAAGAAAGGGTAAGAATCAGGCACTTCCATGCTACTAGTTGTATCAAGGTCACTAGGGAATATTCCATTGGCAAAACGAGAGTCTGATATTATGAATTTCCGCTTTATCAAAAAGCTTGAACTTAAACAAAGGCTAGGAATTTATTCTCTCAGTAAGTCTCCCTCCCTCCATCTATCACTCAGACACACACACATACACACATATTTATCGTAGAGTGGCAAGGAAATTATTCATTTAGTATATATTGTTTCTCCTTCACCAAGATAGAAAAGAACAACGGAGAGGAGTTTGAAGAGATCATTATCAATAAAAGGCTAGAGTAATCAACTCACGGGTGTACTTATGTTGTGTACCTGTCCCTATACTATAAAAAATCCTTTATAATTTCAATAATCTCGCTCACTATGTATTCTTTGTTCCTTGCCAGAGTTCCAAAGTACCTAATTTCAGTGGATTTGAACGACTAAGCTTCCCTCATAGTCTTCCTAATTCTAAGACATGTACCAGGTAATGGTCAATGTAATATCCTACTGGAGGTTCAGACCACATAGAGATATACAGTAGATATGGGTGTTTACTAGTCCATAAGTGCAGATTACTTGTATTGCCACACTTAGATCTGAGAAGCAAATTTGAAAGTACACAACTCCAGAGAAGATTCCTGGACCTGGTAGTGCCACGATTGAAAATTTTACTTTATCTTTGACTCAGTTATGTATTGGATGGAAAAAAGAACAGATGTGTTTAACATATTGATATATAGATTCCACATGCGCCCCAAGGTATCCATCCACAGCAGATGTGTGATTCATATTAGTAGAAGAACAGAACATGAAAAGAAAACATACTATTCCAGCTGTTGAATAATGTGAACCATAGTGGAACTTTGGGATGAGAGGGTCGTCAAAACTTGAGTATCTTTCCCTGAATTTTTGCAGTCGATCAGCATTCAAAGCACCAACAGGCTGCAATACGTATACCCAGATGTCAGATGATAACTCAAACAGTTACAGCAAGTTTGGACGTGCTATTAATCTGTTTTCTTGGGATTGGAGCAATTGTGAATAAAGTGGAGTTGGATGAGTAAAATTTACTGGAAGAAAAAGAGAGAATAGATGTGTAGTGTGCCAACATTTTAATTTATACTTCAGGGGAAGAGTAGAGGTGCACATACAAGTCAATAAATTTGGGCATCGAATTATATTACTTCCAAAAGGATGAACATATTGTGAACAAAGGGAGTCAAACTGTGAGCAAACTAAGACTGATCGAATTTTATCCAAGGATTAAGTCAATCACATCACATCCAAACAATGTAGATAATAATTTGCAAATCAAATTTCAAACAGAAACCCACCTTTGAAAGATCTCGATACGATGAAGGGTTTGAAATGTCCAAAGTTTGCGAGCTATAGTCAGAAAGAATCCATGGGAATACAGGATACTGTACAAAAGTTTAGAATCAAGATTAATAAAACAATAATATAAAGTTTACAGATGGAATATGTTAGCAGAACAATTGCATACCTGTGTAATGTCATTATAACTACGTCCAGCCAATGTATTAAGCTGCATCAAATACTCGAAGTTGCTGATCTGTAATATATGAAGAATTCAGTATCTTTTTTATGTAATACTTTTTCGAAAAGAAAAAAAAAAGAACAATTCATGAAAAAGAAGAGAAAAAATGAATGAATTGCGCCAAGATTTACTCTGCAAATGTACCTCCCACCTAGACCAACGCTCCATAAGTTGAGTCCGTTTCAGAAGTTGCTCAGGCCTCTTCAAGAATGGGGGGAGAAGTTAAGTGTTAAATATTGGAATAGAGGTGTTAAAAATATTAAATGACGTGAGCATATTTTAATTCTGAAAACATCAAGATCCAAGTTGCATACCATCCATAAACCCAGGATTAATATTATCTAATGCAACTTAATATATGTGTTTAATGATTTAATCTTGGTGGAGAAGACAGATTTCTGTGTTTCATGCCTGTTAGACCAGGTGCAACAAAAAACGTAACAAGGTCAATTTATACCTGAGTTGCAAGGTAGATATTGTTCAAATGTGGAGGCCTAGCTTGAACAATAGCTCGATATGCATTCCGTCGTCCTTCAGTATTCTACATTAGAATGGCCAAAGAGCAGATATAATGGCTAACAAAGTCAAATCAAAATCAAATCTAAGCACTTGAAAACGCTTTGAGGTTGACGCACCCCAAAATCAAAGAAGAAGTTTGACCGGTCAATCATGAACAACTCCAGAGCACTTCTTCTCAACAGATATCTGCAAAATAATCACTCACTTTACACATTGCATTGAAATATATGCTAAAAGAATCAGGCTAGACAAGTGAAGAGAGCGATAAACAATTTGGCCAGATCTACACTTCCATCAAGCTGCCTTTAGAATTTCACTAAAGTTACAAGCTGGCAATAACAGCCATGTGAAAAGAAAAAGAAAAAAAAAGTGAATCAGTTACAATGTGGAACATAGTAAGGTGTACATCTTCACACTGTTCAAACCCCCCACAAGGTAAGAGAAACTAACAGCAAAAGGTGAGGTGGGGATGGGGGGGGAGAGAAAGGGAAATGTATTGTAAATCACATTATAGAGACCTACTGATATTTGCAATAGACAACAATACACCATTGTGACCAAAACAAGGAGATAATTATCACTCAAAGAAAATGACGTATTTATAATACCACCTTCTGCTGTAAACTTGGTGAAGCGATGATATCAACCAGCTCTGATCCTTTTCTCGAACTCCACTTTTGTAGTCCGAAATATCTCCCGTAGCACTGGTATCAATGTGATCGACAATGAAATTGATTCTTCTAGTCGTTATCTGACAAAATTATAAAAATCTGTACTCAGAACATTTCTAAAAATGGATCTTAATCAGTTGAATTTCACAGCGGTATCAATCAGAAATCCTGTTATATTATTCCCCCACAAAATTTTACATTTTTTTTCTTTAATGCTTCTGTATTCATTTATTTCCATATTTCTTATTTTTTCTGGTTTCTCTCAGATACCACTACACAAACAAATAATATTACCATTGTCAAATGTTTAAGTATGACTAGAGACCAGGAAGGTACGAGTGAAAGAAAAGATTAGTGTGTATCCTTGAGAAAGTGAGTTGCTTTCTTATCTTAATAAAGACTCGAAACTTTAGGCTTGCAGTATTCCATCAAAGACACTCAATAATAACAAGATATTAGTTTTTTCATACTCAAATAGCAGAAAGTTATAGTGGATAAAGCAAATCTTAATTAAGATACGTAAGACTTACTTGAAAAGTTCCTCTTAGAACCTTTAATGGACGAACCATTGATGATGATAGCTCAAGAACGATTCGTTCGTCATACTCCCCTGGTACATAACCAGGGGCAACAGCTGATGGCATATGTGTTGAACCTAGGTCATCAGTAACTGGGGGATCTCTGGACTCTCCAGATGTCAGAGGCTGCTCAACAGGCGTCACCTGAATATTGTCATGCTGTTCGCCATTTGGGCTGCCATCCGAGTATGAAGCATCATGCTCATCCTCATTCCCTACCTTAATTGAGAGGGCTTCTGCGGCTATGGCAGAGGCTTCCGATGGACTTACAACATTATGTTTCTCATGCTTCTGCTCCATTTGGTCATCATAGTTGGCGGCAGAACCAACGTGGTTTGAACCTTGGTAGTTCCGACGTAAAATCCTCCTCATTCTAGAAGAACTTTCCATGAAATCTAGCTTCCAGAAAACCTATTACAAGCCAAAATTCACCATGTGAGAAATTCAACACTGAAATCTTTGAATTTGAAAATAAATAAATAATTGTTTTTAAAAAAAAGAGATGAATAATCAGAAAATACATTTCTATCGCTGTATAAATCGGCACGGAAAGGGCCAAACAGGCATCTCATCTCCACCAAGCAGTGAATCAGCTTGCGCCATCCACGAATTCCGATGGATAACTGATGCTGGGTTAATGTATCAACTTGAGATCTCCTGTCAACCTATAATAAGAATATAGACTTCAGGTAGTTGCAGTATGTTTCTTCATGAGAATTAGTAATTAATAGAAATCTTTACAGAACATATACAACACCTCAGATCGCTGCATGTTTCTAGCCAAAGCTAAACTTCCAACAAGGACAGCTATGTACTTGTAGGAAACGGCATTGAAGTCCTTCCCATACACAGACTTTGAATCCACAGACTGTAAGCATTCAGTCCAGGCAGTCGCCATGGCCTCGGAAATATTCCATCTCTTTACACGCCCCATATCAGCTTGGCTCCTTCGCTGAGCAGATGTAGCCATTGCCACGGCACTAAGACCTCTTCCTGAGCCAATCTTCGCATTTCGCTCAAGGTCTCTTGCCGCAGCCAAAGCAGCAGCTTTTGCAGCAGCTTTATCCTTGGGAGCCGGAGCTTTGCTAGGTGCTTCCAGGGTTTGCTGAAAGCTTGAAAATGTATGAAGCTTAGCTGCTGGTTTCCGCTCAAGCAACGACGAGTCACGGCGGAGTTGCGAGTTACTACGAGGTGCAGGTGTTTCTCCACCAACGGCACCAGCACCGATCATCGCTAATGCCATAGCAGCGGGAGGTGAGGCAAAAGAAGCAGCCCAGCTGGGTGATATCATAGCAACAGCAGCCTAAAAGCCAGCAGTGTCATTCCAATGTGAATCAGCGAAAAATAAAAGGCAGTTAAACAGTACAGAGTGCATGCATATAATTTGAAAGTTAAAGAGCTTCAACTCAAACTTAAATTGTAAAACTTCCTAAGTATCATCTGCATATACATATATATGAATTGTTCCACATTAATGTTGTCAAAAAGATAGGTTCTGCAGTCAAGAATGGCCCTTGATAGAGCAAAATGGTGGAAGAGAACTTGTATTACTTCAAGGATAGTTTAAATAAAATAGGTTCGAAGAAAATGAGCCATATAAAGCCAATGTCATAGGTTGAAGAAAACTATTTTCCAACTGATCCACAATGATATGTGAAATGAGAGCAGAAGAGCTATGGGTCATATTAGAAACGCTGCTAATGGTGTAAAAAGTTCAATTGGAATTGGTTGTTGCACATGCAGCAGAGGTGGACAATGTTTGACAGCACATTCATTTTGGGAGTTCCAGATTCAAGACACAAAGCCACACATTGTGATAGAGATAAAGGCATTTGGACAACTCACCTCAACAGGCAAAGCATCAGCAGCCAGGGCGCGGTCATCAACAACAAGGGGGTTTATACCATCTGCAGTAGCAAGTTCATGAATGCCCGCTAAAAGAGGGCGCCACCTTCTCAAAACAGCAACATACGGAGGTATGATAGCCTCCAGATAATGTTTGCGTAAGGCACTTTTGTCCTGGTTAATTGCATGCCATACCTGCAACATGGACAAATTGCTATGAAAAGGTTAAATGGAATAACTAGAGTTGCATGCACCCAATAAAACTTTTTAATTGGTGCAAGAATACAAGAAATACCAGTAACCAAAAGCAGCAAATACTAGCAAAAAACTGACCTCAGAATATAGTACACATGATGCAACCAAGACTCGCTGCCTTTTAGTCTCAGTAATTGGTGTGTTCAAGATAGGAGACAATACACTGCATATGATCATCTGTGAGTCAGAATCATAGTTGAAAGCAACTGAAGGTACAAAACAACTTTCCTGGACTAACAGAATGTAACTCACAAGACAGAAAAAGAACGGACTAACAGAATGTAACTCACAAGACAGAAAAAGAAAGACGAAAACCCCCTCCCCACTTGTACCAATTTCCTCTATTGTTACTTTTAATCATCAGTAGTTAGTAGATTAAGTGTAAAGATAAACCGAATTTGAAGTTGATGACATTTCTTGTCATTCAGAAAAGGAACATAAGCTTATAGATGTCATGCATACTGCATAGTTACTACAGATAAGCATGTAAATGGAAATGCATTTGAAGTTTCAGAATAAGACACCATGTATATTAACATGGAGCATACCTCCAAAGCAATGATGACTTTGGCTTTCTAGGTGACAACATTCTGGTAGTTGTATCAAAAGATCCATTTCTGTTATGCTGGTGGATACCTTCCAAAGACCCATCCTCCATATTCACATGCTTCGCGAGCATAGAGTCTTCACCATCATCATCCTCCCGCAAAAAAACTAGTACCATCCGGAGCATGCACATGAATGGTTGGTCACTGTCCAACAACTGATAAAGTGCTGACATGCCTCCCATTCCTGTACCAGATCCTCCGCCAATACCAAGACCACCACCAAGCCCAGATTCATCTAATAACAAAGCTTGAAGCATTCCAACAGACTTCTTTATTAAAGGAAGCTCAATCCAGTTACCTTCAGCATCCTTCTCCAAAGCAGCTTTCCAGGACTCCCAACCACTGCCGCCTCCACCAAAGATTTGCGTCTCTGGAGGGAGACCGACACCATACCACAGTCGACTTCTGTATTTCCATCCTTCTGCTAAATCTACGACACAACTTCCATATGACACAAAGGCAGAGGAGACTGATTCATAGGGTTCTGCAGCCGCTGCAGCAGTCAGTCGTTCCATTACTGCTGCAGAAATTTGCCCATTTGCATCAGCCATGGAAGCAAGAACCTAATTCAAGTGAAGATAGGTTTAGTGCTCTTGGAAGCAAACTCAAGCATACAAATAGTAAAACTTGGGGCGGCTTTGATTAGCCCATTGGAGAATGAAGCCTCCTCAATAAGCAGAATATGAGATTTGTTTAAACATTAAAGTAACTGCACATCTGGAACGTCATACAAAATAAAGGCCAAGCATGAAATGGCGTGCCCTTCAGCGAACCAAGTACATCCATCAGACTAAAGAAATACTAGATGGAGAATGAAGCCTCTTAAATACAGGTCAGCGGCACTTGGGCAGGAGAAATTTTGGAATAATCACGCCATAAAATAAAAGTAGGCCCAAAAATAAAAGAAAAAAAAAAAGCAAATGGATCAGTTATATTAGTGCAGATTAGAAATGTTCAAATCACTACGACAGCACGTGATATACTTACATTAAGAGGGAGTCCTCCAGAATCACTAGCTGCCGAATTACGCAGGGAATCTGGATTTTCTCCCTGCCCTGTACTAGAAAAACGGTTCCCCATAGGCAACACAGTTGAAAGAGGGGATACAGTAGCTGTAGTTGGTAAACGTGAAGAACTATACAGTTTGCTTTGCAAACGTAAATGATCTTCAACAAGCATTAGTATCACTATTGCATTCTCAACCAAAGCAACGGAAAGTTGGGCAGCATTATCAGCTTCCATCTTAGCATTTCTAGGCGATAACCCCTCAGCAGCCACACCAGCAGCAGCAGCAGCAATAACTTGAGTCTGCAGCAGTAGAAGAGGTTAACTAATTCAAACTCAGCAAACAAGTAAGAAAAGGCTCAACTATCGTAGGATGTAGATCTAGATCCAGGACTTGAATAATGATATGCCAAGTGATAATAAGAGCAGTTGAACAAAACTCGGCATTAACAATGTGATTAAGAAGGATCACCGATCGCCTTGTTAAGACTAATTGATACAGAATAGCCCGAATGAAGATATAAAAGGTTCACCTGGCCCTGTAGTTCTCTTGCAGCAAATTCCAGCAAACTACCCAAAAGCCTCCTTTTAAAAATAGGCAATGACTCCTCCCGTCTGTAATACAATACAAGTCAACTTAGACTAGTAAATTGAGTGGACTAAGTAATAAATAGCAAAGTTGCTACGTAAAGCAAAGCACGTAAACAACCTCCCAGTGGTTTCTTCAAAAAACCAAGATAATAATTGAGACTCTGGATTACTAATATTCATAGCAGATTATTTGGCTACAAAATCAAAACATACTGTTGGCAGTGGCACTTCCCAGGCCTGGCTGTATAATGATTCCCATGCAGTACTTGGGTAGAGAAATGTCTTTATCCAATAGTGAAATTTCTATATTAAAATTGCCTACAAAATAGTACCTGATCCTTAGATCTCCAGTGCTTGAACCACCCACCATAGACAGCCATTCTGCACAGTGGATGGTAGCTTCAATGTCCTGTTACAGAAATGACCACGTACACAAATAAAAACTCGGAAATAATTTGATACTGATTGCATTCAGCGGTAAATAAAACATGGACTCGGCCAGGGTTCAAAGAGTGACAATATATGTTGTCCCCATCTTTAGATTACAGCCATTTAGATTTTTTTTATTGATATGGAATTTTAAGTTATATCATAAAAATCACAACTCTGCTTTTTGACCAATTCCCTTCAATTGTATACTTCAGTACTAATTCAGTTCACTCATCAACATTAAAGTGATATCTTCGACATCTCAAACTGTTTCAAATGAGATGCAAAAAGGTCAGAGATGACCAACCTTCCATCCATCCTTCTGACGCATTGAATGCTCTAACATAATGATCAAGAAATTGTGTATAAAGTCCTCTACATCTTTCACGCTGTATTGATCTGTAGTTCTTTTACTTCCTCCTCTCTGCATAATATGTAGAAACATGTAAAAGAAATGAGAAAAAAGAAGATAGTAGAAACATGAGAGAAATATCACAAAATTTATGGTTTTATGATTAGTTGAGAATGATGCTACCTCATGATTAAATATGAGAATTTCCAAAATCCACTCAGGCCACACATCCATTCTTATCAAGCGGCTTCTATTTTCGGGATGACCGCAGGCCAAAATCAAAAGATCCTGAACTCAAAAAGAGCACATGTTAAATCTTATGCTGAAAAGGATTGTGTTAAATCAAATATACCAGTATAACAAAACATGTACCCATTGCTTTCTATTTTCAACCTGGTATAGATTGGGAGAGATTATTAAATTGCTTGCAGCATAGTTTGTTTATAGACCGGTAACGTTGGAAAGCCAAATAATAGCATATTGGTTGTACTAATGCATACAAGTCAACTCATAATCACAATACAAAGACAAGATGAAAGGTGAACCAGATACAAGAAAACAAATAGAATGTTGGAAAGAAAACAGCAAGTCCAGATAACTGATCTCACATGGAAAGGAATAACCATGTGCATAACTACGTTGTATATCCATTATTCTTAATTGACAAAATTAAGAAATGGTCTCCAAATAAATATATTCCCACAAGGTAACTTCCAACACCAAAGTAACCTCAGTATGGAGTCACTCTTCCTCACTAATAAATGTATTCCAATTCCACCTAAACCCCCATCCCAAAAGCCTAGAGTTGCAAAATGGAAGGACAAAACAGATATGAAATGGGAAAGAGGAATTAAGAGATCAAAAGCTCCAAACGTATTAGACTGTTTTTCTTCTGCACATCAGAAAATCAGATCCCAGCATAGTTGCATGCAACAAGTAAATACCTGCAGTGCTCGACTTTGCAATTCGGTTGATGCATAAGGAAGAGAACGAAGAAGAACCAACAAAATCTCAAAGTGCTCAAAGCGATGACCCGGATCATGGAAGTTTAATCCATCGTCTGCGGAAGATGCATTTATCTGGGAGGGGAGAGAAGAAAAATGTCACATACCTTATGTTAATTTGGGCATAGAAACCTGTTTACGACATTGGTCATAAGTATATGCTAAAAGAGTGGCAATCACATTTTGTTAATGACAGCGAGACTTCGCAGCAGCTTGAGGAATGAAAGAATTTAAGAGAAGTCACTTACCGAGGCAGCTAATAATGCTGTGTATACTCTACAAGTCAAAAGACGGTTGGGGTTTGCCTGGAAAGCCTTTTGTAGACCGAAGAGAAGGAGCGCAAGCTTGTCATCAAACATGCTACCTCCTCCATCAAGCAAACCAAGAAGGTTGTCTGTCAAATCTGGAGGATCAGGCGCATCAAATTTTAAATGTCCAGACATCACTAAGGCACCCAAGAGATTAATTATTCCTACAACAATACCATCACTCTTGTCGACATTGTACACGTTATTCCGTGCATTCTCAGCACTTATAGAAAAACTTATACCACCCAAATTTTTAAGGAAGGGATTTTCAGAAAGGGACGAAGTCCTCCCAATTTTAGTTACTGCACGGTCACCAAGATTCGCATGCTTGGAAGCACTTCCATCCAGGCCCAAATCTGTTCCTTGCAAAGATCCGCTACCAGGCAGCGCATATTCAGAAGCCCCCTTCGACATATCTATATCCTTTATGGTAGATGGTGCTGTATCATGCTGGTTTATGAAATCTGGGACATCAAGGTCCCCAGATTTAGCTTCACGTTGCAACAAAACAAGAAGTGTTTCTATACCACCAGAGGAAATGAATGCATCCGCAAAGGTCTGAGCTCTAGAAATATTCGGCTGAACCACCAAACGGTACATAAGATGCAGAACCCTGGCAACCTGAAAGTTGCAAAGCATAGCAATTTATCTAAAATTTTAGACACATTACCATGGAGGAAAGGAACATACGTAATCTAGAATGCAATTTTACCTGATTTGGTTGGGGACAGTCAACCATGAAACCCAGTAGACAGCGAACGTCATCCGCAGCGGAAGATGGAGGAGCTGCTACAATTACAAGTTCAATAACAACTAGAAGTTCATCAACTAAGGCATTCACCTCACCAACAAGACGAGCATCCTCATTAATGGAAAATGTATTGACAGAGTCTCTTTCACGGACAGTCCAATAGCAACGCCTACAACCATCTAGGAGCATCTGTATAGCATTAGCATCACGCATAACAGAAGACTCTGTAAATACCATATCTGCAAGTGATGACAAAAGCTTCTTCTGGAGACCATAACTGCATAAACTCCAAATTTTTAAATCAAGTAGAAGGGTAGTGAAAAGCTGCACTTTAAGTGTATGGTTGAACTTCTGAGATTGACATAAAGAGACAATGGCAGCAACAAGTTCCTCGTCTCTGACTCCATCACTCCTTGGAATATCAAGAGAAGACAAAGTCTTGAGGAGATAATTCAAGATCCTTGATAATATTTGAGGGCCACTTCGTCGGCACAACTCTTCATTATTCCCAGGATGCCTTATAGCCAGAGAGATAATTCGAAATATTGGGGCAGCCAGGGCAGTTGTGGCTAAAGACAAAGAAATATCACTTTCCCGGGGTTCCAGACTGCTCTCATGCACATTGCTAACCACCAATGGGAGCAGGAACATGGGACCTCCATGACCCAAGGCCCACAAAGCTTCTGTAGGCCGCATTCTTGAAGCAACATGCACTTGACCAAGAACCTCTGCAGGCCTTCTAAGCATGCCTAAATGAACAAGTTCAGTATTCATTAGGGAGCAGAAGAGCTAGAAGTTGTTGGGACAATTCAGAAAGGAGCAGATAATCTACATAAAATCGGCTTAGGGTCCAATAAATATGCTGTTTACTGTCAGTAACACGATTAGAACAATGTCAACATCAATGCTGAGCAATTTATGAAGAGAAAATGATAAACATTCAGAGATCAGTGCATGCTACATAAGAAATGCCAGGAATTAGTACCATCAAACCCACCCACACCCATCCGACCCCCCCCCCTGAAAAAGAAATAAAAAAAAAAATTAAACAGATACATTAAACTGCCCTATGTTCTTAAATTGGCTTAGAGTTTTCCACCAGACATGGAAGGGCGTTGCGATAGGGCAGTGTGAATTCTTACACGGAAAAGAATTTAGAATTGAAACAGCTTCATCATATATAGGACATAGCTAACACTGCACCTGGATTACAAATAAAGGGATCGGATAACCTTCTTGGTATACCGTTTAACAGTAAGAAAGCAAAAATAAAATATACAACACTTCCTACCTGCGGAGCCAGAAGGAGAAGCATCTGGACAATAGCGCCCACTGAGCAAATTAGGATGATAGAGTAGATGAAGATTCCCAGAAATTTCAGCATCCAAGAGTGCGCTGTCACGAGCCATATTTTGCACATGATCATTGGTTGCAAGCCATGGAGACCCTGCAGCAATCCCGAAAGAAGGTAGCACGTCTCCTCCTCTATAAGCCAGTCGCGCCATCCTTTCTGGCCCAATAGGTTCCTTGAAGATATAAATTGGCCCCATCTCAGCAAACAAAGGGCATTGGCGGCGTCGGCGTTGTAAACCAGCCATGGTTGGAGGTGGGTTAGTTCCAATGCAGCAAAAGGCAAGTGGTTTAGATATTTTTGGGAAATCAAAAGGACGACTTTCGTACAAGGCACCATCAATGTACAGCCTGAGCTCACTTTCTGATTTTCCAAGGAGACCCTGCTTGCAAGTATGTTCAAGGCCAATGAAATACCAGCACTGTGGCTTGAATGCATGAGTAAAATGTAAGGAAGCTTTCCTTCCCTTTCCACTTCCACTTTCAACAACCAAAAATTGTGCATGGAAGTAAGCTTCCATTCCCTGATTGTCAGCAGATAAGAAACTGAACAGCCGAGGCATGTGTACAGTGCCTTCACCAGCAAGTGCACTAGCAGCTGCAGCAGCTGACATTGGAGATGATTTACCTGATGTAGCAGCAGCAGCCATCGCAATTGCTGCAGCAGTAGTTGCCGTACTTATGTTGTCAGCAAATGACTCAATGTAGATCCATGTCGCAATAGCATATCCATTAGTGAAAGGCCATCTGCTCTCACCTGGTCCTAAAAGACCAGAACTTTCACCATCAAACTCAAAGGTATTGGCTGGACCCCTTGTTTCTTTCCCATCCATCGCTTTCTCCAAGGAACGCAACAGACGAGCTGCCCACACTGTAGTAAGCAACTTATTGATGAGTTCAAGCCACCTATGTAGATCAACTGGACTGAGAGAATGTCCAGCTAACAACTGAATGCAGTTGCAGAGTGGAGCTCCATCCCATTTTATATTTTCTGTTGCACCAATGTCTTGAGAGAAGATCTTATCAGCAGAGCCTAATAGCACGCCCAATAATCCAGCCACAGAGCACATTGCTCTGTTCCTAGTACAAGCACGTAAAATAACAAGTAATCCTTTCGCCATCCGGGATCTAGGAGACATAAAACCCTCAAAGTCACCAACATCTGAAAGCCAGGGAATTATTTCACCAGCCACTATCGCAGCCCTAGAGTTCAGCATCACACTCGGAGGATTATCGTCCTCGTCCTCTTCAAAAGACTCAACACCACCCATAGTGGCAAGAAGTGAATCAACAACCAAGTATGAGATGCCAACTGCCTCCTCATTATCTCCCCCAAAACTCTCAACACCACTGACAATATTTCTCAACTTTTCTAAGCTTTCTGGCTTTCCCATAATAGCAGAATCAACTAAATGCAAAAGCTCTGGGGAAACATTAGGCACAGATTGTCTAGGTTTCGTGCTCTTTTTAGGTGACTCAACAGGAGAGTATCCAGCACTTCCTTGCAAATGAAAGGACGAGTCGAGACTAACTGAATATGGGGAATCCGGCATGTCATAATTGAGGTCTGTCTCATTTTCCGGGTTTGAGAAATGGCGGTCGTGATGTACATCCACATCTCTCGGAGAACCAGTCCCAGATGATTTTACATTCGGGAAGGAAAACTCAAACATATCCTCGCTTCCAATAGATGAAAGTCTAGAATCATCAGGATTCGTAGCATAATCCATTTCCACACCAATTTTACCCTGATCTTTAAGCGACACATGCTCAAAAAGTTCATCACCTGCAACAGGACCATCTCCGCCCTCTCCTTCTAAAACTACATCGCTGCTACCGGCATTATCTGCATTGTCATTAGCCGTTTCTACATTAAATTCTACACTACTACTTTCCATATTAGGCGTGGAGGTAGGTTCCTCATGATGACTTGATTCCTCCTCTTCCATCTTATAACTACAACGAATACTTATAACCTATCAACAACTCCTCCTCTCAATCTTTCATACACACTTACCTGAGAGCGAGATCAAAATCATAGTGTCAAATGCCAATCACAAAATGGAAAATGCAAACACGGATAACAAACACTGCCAGAAAAAACAAATTGAAATACGCATGAGAGTAAAACGGAACTTCCGAATCATTAACAGCGATGGATTGAATTGAAACGACGAGACGAGATAACATTAAGCGATACAATGCCAACAGCTATCATTCATGACGAAATCTAATTTGCAATAAAATGAGGCGAAATCCGTGAATAGATACGACGATCTTACCGAACATTATGAGCTAAAAGTTTCCCGGTGGAGAAACGCGGCGGAGAGAGAGGCTAGAGGTGCACGGAGAGAGATGTTAGATCGTCGATTTACAATCGGAGATAGAAAAATAGACCGAAATGGACCGAAATGGTATTTTTCTTCGGAGATCGGTAAATGAGTGCAGTTAATCATTATGTTTATGATGAAGCGTGTAAATTAAGTTAAATCTCCAAGTTATTATCATCCACCATGGTAAATAAATAAATAAATAAAAGTCACTTAAATATTTTCCTTTTTCTCTTTTTTTTCTTTTTTTTTAAATGGAAATACACTTAAACAAATATATACACACACACTCCCTCCCTTATTAGTTATTAACTTAGGCGTTGTTCTCTATGAAAACTCATTATTTTCAGTTCTGTTGTGTTTAGTTCCATTCAGTTCAGTTCTGTTCAGTCTTGCTTAGTTGTATTTTATACTACAAATAAATTCAGTTCTGTTCAGTTCAGTTCAGCTTCAATTCACTTCAGTTCAATTCTGTTCAGACGAAAAAAACAGTTTCTTATTATGCATTAATAAAAACAATACACAAATTGTCTTGGCACTATAGAATATAACCTTAACTGAAGTAAGAATTAAATAAATTAAGAAACAAATATTGTATAAAGTGTAAGAAACAAATTAGAATTATTATCCCCCAAATAAAGTCAATTAAATTACCAATAAAGTCGTCTTTTTTTTTAAACGGCAAATATTACAACACTCATACACTACTATTGTACAAACATCCTTCCATGGATCGAAACATGCAACTCTCATTTCACCGCTCCAACTCCTTACCACTGCACCACCTTATAACTCCCCCAATAAAGTCAATTGTTCACTAATTGAGTGTTTGCAAATGCTTAATTAAAGTGCTTATCTGTTTTTCTACCACAATAAGCAATTTTTTCGTATTTGATTTCCCTGCTTATGCATTTGCTTCTCTATAATTAAACAAACTAATCGCCATCAGTTAAAAGCATCCTGGGAAAATATATGTAAAACTTTAAAGCTAATTAAAATCTTAAATCAAAGGGAAGTCGCCATTATAATAAGCAAAAGCAATCAAAAAATTGATTGTAATAAGCATTTGCAAACACAACCTAAATACGCCTTGTCCTAAATAAAACTTAGAAAATATATGTATTACTAAAGCAAAATGGAGCTTAAAATCTCCAAAGTTATAAAATATTTATATGACTGTGTTGAAGTACATCTTTTTAAGGAAATTTCATAAAATATAATCTCAATAGAAGATAATTTTTAATGTTGTATTGGCTAAGTGAATTTCAAATATAAATTAGTAAAATTGTAAAATACTATACATGAGTATAAATTCATCAGAAGTGATGTACAAATTTACTAAAATATATGTAAAAGTATAACTTTAAAGCTAATTAAAATCTTAAATCAAAGAGAAGTCGCCATTATCATATCAATCATGCAGTAAAATAAACACATAATCTACAAAAAATATATATAAGAATTCCTATAAGAATTTTCAGCGTAAGATATAAATTGATTTATGAAATATTCTATCAAATACAACAATTAAGCCATTTATCTAATTTCTCTCAAAGACAAAAGTCAGTTAATTAATATTATAAGTTTAGGTAAAACTTCAAGCGCAAATTGACAATTTTACAAGCGAGCTCAAAGTGCATCAAACCTCTCAAAACACCTTAGTGAACTCAAAAGGCATAAAAGGTTTTTAATTTTCTTTATTACTAATATATTTTTCTTATATCATTCTTCGTTCATTTAAATAAATTTATAAGACTAAAAACAAATATTTATTTAAAAAGGAAACAAAAAAAACAACAACAAAAAAATGGAGTTTCTAAGTGGTGGACGCGACTTCAAGGGTTTATTGTAATAAAATGAAATATAAAATTAGAAAAAAAAAATGAAAGGGTAAAAAGTAAAAAGGGAATTCTACTCGACTTTTCCAATTATGATAATTGAGTTTTTTAGCTCCTTGGGTAATTTTAAGAGTAATTGTATTTGTTTTTTACTGTATACATACACGTGAATATTCTCAGTGTAGTAGTACCGGCCTATTGTTTTTGCAATCACAAAAATTTATGAAAAAGGTAGGATATATCATATACTATCTTATATGTTATTCTAAAGTCATGTAATATTTGGAATTCTTGTCCTTTATGGTTTCAAGATTATGTATTAAGTGATGTAGTCCACACTAATATTCGTATAATATCGCGAACAAACTTATGTAATGATGTAACCTATTTAGTTATTCTTTAAAAAAATAAAAAATATAAAAAAAGGCTCTATTCTCATTGTAGATAATCTTCTTAGTGATTTTTTTTCCTTCAACGATTATAATTAAAAGATATACTTTTTAAGTGTTGTTTTTATTCAACATCGATCTAATAGTTATTTAACAATTTCTGTAACTTCTTATTACGACAAATGCTATTTGTTTTGAAGTAATCCATATTAAAAAGAAAGATATTTGAATCATTCATATAATCAAATTAAAGTTTTTATGATAATAAATAAATAAAAATAAACAAATCACGGAGATCACGATTGAGTATTTCCATAGCTTAATTGCTTAGCCATTAATTCAGCTTTAGTACTTAAACGTGTCGTATAGTACATCCCCGTCCAAACTCAATTCCTAGGTCCACCCCTAAATGCCCAAATCAACACCAATTCATACAGATTGTGAAATGGCTCCATTTTAGCGTCTGTTAGATTATGCTCCGCTCTCTTGCAGCTGGCATGTTCACTCCAAGATGTATTTTGGAGCGTGCTACAAAGTGGTCTTCAAAAGAATGTACTCGGGGTTAAGTGGGTTAAGTGTTGTTAGCTTGACCTTGCATATTTTCTCTGTTTACTTAATCTTGTTGTTTTGATTTTGCAGAGATATGGCGTTCTTGTTGGACATGACGGCTCTGAAGCTGGCTACATTGATTGAAGAAATACATGAGGATATATTGGATGAGATTTTATACAAAATGACCGACTGTATTAAGTGTCACTCAGACTATCTCTTTGAGCTAGTAGTCTTAGTGTCGAGAGCTCTAGGGGTGAAGAGGATGTAAGTGGCATGCTAGTTACTGCACCCTCACATGCTATGTCGTGTACTAGCCCAACTTATGGGATGTACGATGAGGTATCCTCATACCTATAGATATTGGTGGTGACGGTCGTCGAACAGGGTTTCAAAGGCGGAATTTGGAACAATTTAACCGGCCATTTCGCGGAATTTGACAATTATGGCAAGTATATGTTGAAAAACATGAACTTTAATTTTATTTTATTTTTTCGCCAACACATCAATTTATTTTGCACATTAATTAAAAAATAAGTTGAGAATAACTGTTAATGATATCTTATGTTCTTGTTATTGGTCAAATTTCCAGAGGTTTGACGCTTGGGAGGTCATGCTGGAATAATGACACATGCGTAATTGGAACACCAATTCTCAATCTCTTTGTGAATTTGTTTCAGTAGGGGCCAACCTTTCCCTTAGTTATAGTAATTATATCTTAATTCTTTGGAATTTACCATTTGTTGTAAAAAAAAAAAAATGCAATTGCAACAATTCACGAAAGACACATTTTTCTTTATAAGCAGTAGCAACTTCACATGATAAGTACAACTTAAACACAGAACCTAGAAACATATATGGAAATATCAACGATGACTTACTTATTTTGTCCAGGGGCGGGTCTGGGTTTTGCAGGCCCTGTTCCACCCCGTAAGTTTGGCCTCAAACAATCGTATAACAAAAAATCAAAAAAAAATAAAAATGGTTCACTAGAAGGATCGATCCAAGGACCTAAGTTTTAACAAGGTACTTTAACCAAAACTTTACACCACCGGGACATTATAACTCAATAAACTTTGAGCATAAACACAAGTATATATCCATTATATAAAATAAATTGAGGCCCCAAATTTTACGAGGCCCTGTGCGGTCGGGCTGACGTCACAAGACCTGAGCCGCCCCTGATTTTGTCGCCTGCCATGTTGTAACCTTTATATGTTTCAAAGTGTGTGCTTTCCTTCATTGGTTTTGCAAGTATTTTTTTTGCCATTAATACCAGACCACGGACAAAGTCGTGTGGTAGGCTTTGTAATGCAAATAATTGTATTGTCGCTTCAGGTGTAAAGATAGAGATAAATGATTAAGGTTTTGTGCATTTGGTTATGAGGTTTTTATTTTCTTCATATTATCTATGATGATAAGTTTAGTGCTTTTGTTAGCCATTTCAACAAAGCATATATGGTCAACAAAGCTCAAAGAAATTTCCTTGTTGTTCTGTCTTTCTCATATTCTGCTAGAGGGAATGCAGCTTGAAAGCCTGGAATTTTCATCTGGCTCCAGAATAAAAGTACGCTTTATTATTCTTTGAGAAGAATGAACTACACTTTGTGTGCCTTTTTTTTTTTCAATTTTTTTTTTTTTTTTTTTTGTGCATTTGGTTCTGAAGTTTTTATTTTCTTCATAATATTATCTATGACGATAAGTTTAGTGCTTTCTTTTCTGTTAGTCATTTCAACAAAGCATACCTGGTCAACAAAGCTCACATAACTTTACATCTCAGAATCTGCTACAGGGAATGCAGCTAGAAAGTCTAAAATTTTCATTTGGCTCCAGAATAAAACTACGCTTTATTATTCTTTGAGATAAATGAACTGCACTTTGTGTTTTTAATTTACGGGTATTTTAATTTTGTGTTTTTAATATTTTGGATATATACATAGTTAATACACAAATTCATAGGTGTATAATATAGTAGGTCTCATAAGTAAAGCTTCCGAGCTTAAGTAATAATCAGTGCACGAAGTAAATTGCACCAGCTTATCGTAGTTGTTACTATATATCAAAGATTCGTTGTAAGAATTGTTGGTGATGACAAAATTTTGTTCTACTCCCTTGCCACCAATAAGTATCATACATTGAGATGGGCACTAGTTATCCCAGCCTTTCAGGATCAAAGATTTACATCCAGTACAGCGGTTGCTGGTTCATGCCAGCTTAAATTATGCCTTCATATTTTAGCAACAACTGTATTTTGTTAAATTACACCTTCATATTTTAGCAACAACTGTATTTTGTTAGTAGCTGCAGCAATTGCAAATTATTCCAGCAGGATTAAGTCAGAAGCTAAAACTATTGTGGGTTGGTTGATTTCAGTGTGCCTCTGCTATTTGTTTGTATGTATGCTTATGCGTGGAATAAGAACACAAAATCATATGACCTGTAGGCAATTGAATGTTAATATTTACAGCATGGGCAGGGAATGTAAAATACTGAGAGTTGCAGATCATGTGATCTGTTGCTCCAGTATCTAAAATCCACTTTTCATTGTTAACACTAGAACTAGCAGAAGATAAAGCTATAGGCATAGGCATATGAGTTAAAGTGAGTTTTGGTTCTCAGTGACTGGAAACTCTTTACTCTCTTGATGATTCCGAAGTTTAGTTTGTTTAAGTTGGATAGTGGCTGCATATATACCTAACAAGAATTGGGATTTTCTGTGGTACAGTAATCATACCAAGTGTTAGACAAGCTTTATTTAGGAGAAGGCTGTTTTGTCTGTGACATTTTTGTATATGGTCTAAAAATGTGTGCATGTTTGCCTAATTGTTTTGATTAGTTGTGTGCTTCGAATTAGTGAGCTGTCTGCTCATAGTTAATCTAGATTTCTCGAATGTGAAAAGTATAAATATATGCAAAATTAAGTGTTTTTATCAGACTAACATTTATGGAATGTGATGGCAATTTCAGGCAATAATTCAAGACGAAGGGGAATGGAAATTGGTATGACCTTATCAATGTATACATGCGGTAGATATTTCTTCTATCAGCTAAAGTATTACATTTGTTTCTAAACAATTCCCCTATCTATCCTTATCAGGTAAGCTATAGCTGCTGCAGTTCTTGCTGGTGTCATTGTCAGATGGTTTAGTTTCTATGTCAGGCAGGTCAGGAAACAACGTGTTACTCCAAAATCTTCCCAAACTATTGAGTTCAAGCCTTCTCCCTCGAGCAAACAACTATTGAGTTCTGCTTCAGCTACTTCTACCACAAGCATCCCATCATTTCCATCTGAAAAATCTGAGTTTGGCAGAGACGTTTAGTTACTTTGGGGTACAGGTCTTCGACTACACTGACTCGAACAAGCTACTGATAATTTTAATGCTTTAAGGGAGCTTGGAGATGGTGGATTTGGTACCATATACTATGGTAAGGATACAAGCTTTTGGTTTTTTCTTTTTCCTAAAGAAAAAGACAGGATATTGTTTGGAAAGATGAATATAAATCTTGCTTCCTGTGAAATTCACATCATCACATGCAGAAGCTGATTTTTCCAAAAGGCACTTTCACAATCACTTTCGTTTTCACGTCTTCTTTTCTCTTCAGCTAACAGAGTTTCTCTTCAGTCATTTTTTATTTACTTGGTCTTCATTCTTGCATTTCATGACCAGAAAATCAGAATAGCATTTCGCAAACAATCTCTTATAGTATCAATTATACATGATAGCATTCAGTGACTTTTTACTGTTCAAGCAGGGAAGCTACAAGACGGTTGTAAAATTGCAGTAAAGCGCTTGTATGGGAACACTTTCAAGCGCATGGAGCAGTTCATGAATGAAGTAGAGATCCTAGCACGTTTGAGACATGAACACCTCGTGACACTTTATGGCTGCACACCAAAGAGAAGCAGAAACTGTTGCTTGTTTACGAATACATACCAAATGGAACAGTCGTAGATCATCTCCATGGAAACCGTGCAAAATCTGGCTTGTTATCTTGGCCTATTCGGCTCAATATTGCTATTGAAACAGCTGAGGCATTAACGTATCTCCACAGATCAGATATTATAACCGAGATTTGAAAACCACTAACGTTCTGGTAGACAATGATTTTCATGTCAAAGTTGCTGATTTTGGCCTTTCCAGAGGATTCCCTACTAATGTCACTCATGTGTCAACTGCACCATAAGGCACACCGGGCTATGTTGACCCCGAGTACTACCAGTGCTACCACCTAACTGAGAAAAGTGACGTCTATAGCTTATATCATCGCTACAAGCTGTAGATATATACCAATAGGCACCGACATGATATCAATTTATCCAATATGGCTATGAACAAGATCCAGAGGACCAGAGCCGTCAGTTGCATGAGTTGGTTGACTCGAGCCTTGGATATGAAACAAATAGTTGTGTGAGAAGGATGATTACGTTGTTTGCAGAATTGGCTTTTCGGTGCTTGCAACAGGATAGAGATATGAGACCCACAATGGAAGAAGTGCTGGAGGGTTTGAGGAGGATACATAATGATGATCCAAATGAGCACATGTTTATTTATTAACAAGAAGGCTCGTTTGGTTGGATGTGAGAGAATAAGACAACATTATGGTCAACTCAAATTGTTTCAACTGGACCTATTTGTAATTATTTTTTTAAGAGGGGTGAAACATGATTAGGGTCGAGTGGGTGTGGAAGTAATTTTCCCTATGTAAAAACACATTTAGTTTGAAAAGTTTAAGATATATGAGGATTAGTTGGAAGTAATATACGGTACGTTTGGAGCTCAATTAAGGAACTATTTTGGAGCTCCTTAATTGAGTTTCATGTTTGGAGTTCGATTCAAAAATAGACCCATTAATATTCATCCAAAAACTCTACTTGGGTTCTTTTTTTTTTTTAGATTTTGACTTTTTTTTAATTTACTTTTACTATTATTTTACATCCATAAATAAAACCTCCACCACATATTCTCCTCAAATTCCATACCTGGTAAAAAAAAAAAAATTCATTCTTAAACCTAATTATTACCCTACTCTGTATATCTATTTTTCCCTAAATTTAACTTCAAACACAATTCCTCTCAATCTCCTTAATATACTTTACTATTCCTCCTTAAAAGAGTTTTGCAAAATTGAATTTTGGAATCGAGCTCCAAACAGTCAGATAGTACTCGTATTATTGTAAAATCCCTTAATCCAATCATATGGCCCTTAGTCCATGACTCATGAGTCATGACTGCCCATATATGCAATTGGAGCCCAATCAAGCCCATTGGAAAAGTCTCAAAATTACAGTCCAGTTTCCTAATCGCATTAATTTGCACAACAGAAAAGGACCAGTCTCCCAGCTTCCACGCTAAACTGTAACCACCTTTCTTGAACGCATAACCCACCTCACCCTCCTGCACAACAATTTGCATGTAATTTCCTTTTTCCTATATTTAATTTATTATCTCCCATCATCCCTCTCTTAAATTCAAAAGGCACATTAGATCTCGCACTTTCTCTCTCCTTCAACTCTCCCTCTAAAATCGCAACTGGAAAATAGCACCGTTAGACTGCTGTGAAAAGTATGTCGGACGCCTTGATCAACGGCCTCGCCGGCGCCGGCGGCGGGATCATCGCTCAGCTCATCACCTACCCGCTGCAAACGGTTCGTTCTCCGATCGTTGATTGTTTTTTTGAAATCATATAGTGAAGGTCAATAGTGATGATCGTGAATTTTGTTAGGTGAATACTCGGCAACAAACGGAGAGAGATCCGAAGAAGGAGAAGAGGAAGCTCAGCACTATTCAACAAATGTGCCAGGTTTATTTATTAATTAACAAAAATAAAAATTAATTCCTCTCTGCTAAGTGTTTACAGTATTGTTTTTCCATTTCTGTAATTTATCTCGTTGCTAATCTGTTAGAACATGATTATATGGCAGGTTGTGGAGCAAGAGGGATGGGGACGGCTTTATGGAGGGTTAGCTCCGTCTCTTGTTGGCACAGCTGCCTCTCAGGTGAGCTAATTTAGGTCTCTACTCTCTTACAGTCTTACTGCCTGTTTGCAAAAACTTAGGATTATTATTAATTATTAAAATGAAGCATAATTATTATGTAAAAATGAACTTTAGGCGAGTTAATGGAGCTTCCTAGAAATTACCGGATCGAATTTGAGCTCGGTTAATTCGTAATAGATCATCTCATTAGTACCTGTATAGCTATACTCGAAATTCAATTAAGTTTGTGAAGATGATCTTGTTATTTTCTGGATAACTATACTAAAACGTGATTATAAATTGTTGTTGTGGCCCTATAGGGACTTATGTAGTATCTTGATAGCAGCTGTTTGCCCAACTGTGTACTAATGGGTCATTTAAGTATGTCTTATCTATTATACTATTATTGTGGTCCCAATACAGGAAGCTGTGACATATACATACAATTATCTTCACCTTGTTTATTTTGTTAGGTAAAAGTCTTAGTCCCTGGTTGAAGGCATAAAGGAATAATTCGTTCTTGTAGAAGTACTAAGCTGAAACGCTTAAATTCATATGAAGAGGAAATTATTAGTGGGAAGATGCTTTTATCTATGCATTAAAATTGATCTTGTATTTGAGTAAGGAAAAAGAAATTAATAGGTTTGAACATATTAGCATATTCCCCATTGAAATAAAGAAATGGAAAGCTCTGCAGTAGGATGAACTCGAAATAACATCGTTTGTTCTTTCTTCTTCAAAATTGAGTTTGTGATATCGTTCTTTCCGTATATTGGGATAAGCAATTGGAGAGTGAGGCCAATTTCACCTTGAAACCTAAATACTATGCTAACATGTTATGACTGCTAAGTCAATCTCAAAGTAGTATCTGTCACTAAACAATGAAACACGTATACTCAGCAATCATCTGAAACCATTTTCTACTCTCAGTTATAAATAGCTCCAGTCTCATAGATATATGGTCATTCTTTTTACTTCCTCGATTTGAAACATATAATTCCTAGAATATGATTTCAGATGTTTCTAGCTAATTTTGTTCGAAAATTACCTCTGAGATTGTAACATACTTTCTTATTCTTTCCTTTCATGAGTCTATGTTATCTGTCCTGTTATTGTTGTTTTTAGTCTCAAGCATCTGGTCAATTCCATATATTTACCTTATATTCCTGCCTTCTGAATTTCACTATTATCTAGTACTACCTTTGTAGGCAGATGGTTGATTTCTTATGTAGTTGCAACTTTTATTCTACAGGGTGTTTACTATTATTTCTATCAAATATTCAGGAACAAGGCCGAAGCTGCTGCCATTGAACGTAGCAGGAGAGGCGTCGGTGATGGATCAGTGGGAATGATCTCTTCGCTTGGTGTTGCTGCTCTATCTGGGTAATACACTCCCAATTCCATAGAGTAATTTATGTTCAATTAACTCTGGTCCATACCAAATTTGATCCACTCTTATCTGCATAGATTATTCATAGCTGCTCTTTTTTCTTTTCTTCCAATCGTAGGTGTGTGAATGTGCTGCTGACAAATCCTATATGGGTGATTGTAACTCGTATGCAGGTAATAAGCTTCCTATTGATATTTCACATTGATACTGTTGATTTTTGAAAAGTTTGGACTGGCAGTCTGATTAGTGCCGTTGATTCCTTATAATTTGAAATTAAAGGACTTAGACTCACTTTATAGAATGTAGATAGTGCATAGTATTCCATCATAAATTCATAAGACGTAACAGACGTAGGACCTGTTGGTAACAGTTATAACTTGACTATCAAATTGTTCTGAAACATAGCATTGCTGATACATTTCAAATTGGTTCTGCATTGTTAGTATTATGCATAAAATTTCACAGTTAGAAGTTGACATAACATAATTCCACTTCAAAGTTCATCTATTCAATGAGATTTTGGTGTATTCTGCAGAAGCCTTCAAAGCAATTACATTTTCAATCTGCATTTTAAGATGAGATGCTAGAAGCTCCTCTGATTTAGTTCATTGTGCGTATCTAAATATTTTGCAGACATATACAAAGAAAAGCCAATCGAATAGACGTGCTTCATCTCTATCCTCCGATGAAGTAATCGCCCCAGTGGAACCTCCTCCCTTTGAAACTAGTCATGCGGTATGCATACTGTCACGGTTTATTTCTCTGAGAGCTAGAAATACATATGTATTGTTCATACATACCTCAAAGTTCAGTTATGGACAGTATACAAAACTGAGTGTCCACTGTGATGGAGAAAGATGCCATATAGTTTTATACGTGTCTTTGACATTAACTTTAGCTCAGGCATCTGCTCTTTTACTTCATGTTTCTTACATTAACATCTGTTAAAAAAATTCAGGTCCAAGAAGTCTACGATGAGTCTGGCATCCTGGGATTCTGGAAAGGTGTTTTCCCCACACTGATCATGGTATGCACACATTGACCTTATGCCTTGCTGCTGGGATGAATATTGACCGTATTCCACATTGTGTGTAGGTGAGCAATCCTTCAATACAGTTTATGCTGTATGAGACTTTCTTGAAGAAGCTAAAGAAGCGCCGTTCTTCTAGTAGTAAGGGTAACAATGATATAACTGCTTTAGAGGTAAAAAATTTTTTTTACCAGATTCTTGAATTGGCTATCTTTCAAATTATCATAATTGAATAAATGTTTGCTGCTACAGTGATATTATTCTATTTTCATTTGCAGATATTTTTGCTTGGGGCTTTGGCAAAACTTGGGGCCACGGTTTTAACATATCCTCTCCTGGTTGTAAAGGTATGACTTATCACTCATAGTTTCTAAATTTGGCACACACTTGTGTTTCTTTCTTAGTAAGTATACCAAGGTACTAGATTGCGCGTGTCACGGTGCACATGATAAACAACATTTATAACCTATTCCTAACATGTTTGTAAAAGAGCTGTTTGTTAAAAAAGCCGTGCAATTAAGTACCATAACAAGGAGATAAACTTATCTTACACCAAGAATAGATGGTACACATCGTATTATAAAGTATACTTGCTATTTTATCAATACATACACATTTGTAACTCCTCCGCCTACCTACCTATCATAATAACATTGTAGATTTTGCAAGACAATTTTAGTGCCTCTTGTCTTTTAACTGTTTAACATAAGGACTTGACAAAAGTTGATGCAAAGAGTCTAAAAGTACTATGTCTTGTATAAGATTTATTTACATGTCCTACTGAAGCTAAGCAGTCAGATAATTGGCTGAAAAAAAAGTGCGGAATCATTTTGAAGAAAATGCAAATGGATTGTTGCTAATTTGCTATGCTGCTACAATCACTCAGCCACTAAGATTCTCGCTGAACTGATTCACTGCAGAAGGTGTAAAGTGTAAACTAAACAAAATCTGAAAGCTTCAGAACTATCAATTTATTGTCTGACGAAAACATGCTCGAGGGAAAGAAACTGCAGCTTCTTTTTGAGAGATTCTGAAAAGGCTTATTGCTTTCAGTTTCTGTAACTTTGTGGAAACACAGAGAAAGTGATGCTTCATGTCCAATAGTTGCAGACAAACAGAGTCCTGATCCTGAAATAGTAAAAAAACATGATTTCTAAATGAAATACAAAAAGCCAAACATAATCAATATCTGAGGAATAACTCATCTGAGTCCCACTCAAGACTATTAGGGACTCAACTTGGACTTGATATGAAAAGAGTCTAACCGATTTTGGAATTTGAGAGCCAGAGAATTATGTTTGGGAAAAATGAGAAACTTATGTTGAATTGAAGAGAACAAAGAGTACCTTTTTCTCTTTCTTTTTAATGGGGTCTCCATGAGCTTGAATTCTGGGGAACTCCTGTGTGTCACAGTGAATGGTGGCAAATGGGAGAATGCCATTTGGAATAGGTGAGTAGAGAGAAGAAGATAGGTTGGAGGCCGAGATCTGTGCTTATTAGAATTAGGGAATTTGAAACTTGAAACACATACCACTATACACACAAAATTCACTACTTAATTTTATTTTAGAAAACGTGATCTGTCTTGCTAATACTTGTGACATACTATAGTACAATTTTCACTTGTATATAATTTTACGAGGAGTCTGCTAAATTTGATCTATCATATAATATTGCAGTCAAGACTTCAAGCAAAACAAACCACTGATGGAGATAAAAGGCTACAGTACAAAGGTTTGTTGCTCTATGTGCACCACATTTACTCTGTTCCATTTTAAATTTGTTCATGGATTTTTGTGACCTACCATAAAAAATATTATGAGAAGAAATCATTCATCGATTTCTGATGGATGTTATAGTGTGGAAAATTTAGTAATTTGCCCTCCGTTTCATAGTGTGTAAATAAGAATGAAGCAGTATGAAGGATTTAGTAATTTGGCCATATTTCCACTTTCAAGCTGAGGATATTTGTTTGATGTAAATAAAGCAGAATGAATCAAGTATGCTAAGACATGAAATGTCATACTTGCACTTTTGTGCTCCCCTGTTGAATATCTGAAGGTGCTTTCAATAATGTTCAGGCACCTCTGATGCTATACTGAAGATGATACAGTATGAAGGATTTAACGGTTTTTACAAGGGAATGGGGACAAAAATCGTGCAAAGTGTTCTAGCTGCCGCAGTTCTTTTCATGGTGAAGGAAGAACTTGTAAAAGGTAGCAGGTGGTTGTTAACAAGGGGCGCTGTCAATTCTGTAAAACCGAAGCCCCTATGACCTGTTTCCTCTGACTCAGTAATGGTTTATATTCCCCTCATCTGTATACCTGGGGAAGTAATTTTTCAATAAATGGAAATGCAGTTCAAATACAAAGAAGAAAAAACATATATTAGCAGGTGCTATAATTCTTCAGTGTGTACGTTAGCTTCATTGTTGTATGCTAAAGGAAGAGACACGTATTAGATATATTTTTCACGTATTCAATCAATGTGGTGTAAAAATCTTGTGCCTCTTCCTTCTTTGTTGATCCTTTTTCTTCTCTGTTTGTGATCATAAACTACACCAAACTCAGACGTGAGAAAATGCTTGTTTTACCTTGGTCGAGATTTCATATCTTAGTGACGTTCTGACTTTTAAACACAACTTGAAGTCCGGGAAAATGAAATCGATCAATTCTCAGATGTGTCTTCGTTGCATAATAATTCAGTCTAGAGTAGAAATGACACGGGACAATAAGATCCTTCGGTTCCTAACTATCGTCCTCAAATACAGCCCTGACCCTGAGCGCCACAATGGCACTTGAATGCTACTAGTACAATTTAGGCTGTGAGCTGTTGACCTTGAAATTATGTTGGCTATATTTGTTAGGTTTGATGAAAAAGATGGATTTGAAATATAAACCATGTTTCTTGGGGAAATGGCATGCCGGTACCTCCCATACAGAATTCATCCACATAGGTGTTTCCATTTTCTATTTTTAACATAAAGTAGGTTTTGCAGTGGAGCCATATGACCTATCTGAATGAAATTTCCCCAAGACAAACCAATTACTAGTGTTCTTATTGCATAACATATGTGACTTTTGGCGGAACACAACCCAATCAAATTATATGTATTTTTTTTTTTTATCTTCACCTGATTTACTTTCATAACAAAACTGAAAACTAAACTGACAAAATGACAAAATTAAATTGAAGGGTGACCGATTAGTAAGAGTGCTGGAGTAGCACAAGAGAGGTCGGATGTTTGAATCCGACGGATGGTATGTTTATATTTGGAGTTATATGGTGGTACAGTAGGAGTAGGAGTAGGGTATATTAGATTTGCGGTAAAAAAAACAATCGGAGTTCAATGATTATCTCTATTATTATATACTTCGTACTAAGTAAATTTTCACTTACAGTTTTTAGTCCCAAAATATGGTTACCATCCCACACTCCCCACTACTTTTCTTTTCTTTCTAATTTAAATTATTAATTGAAAAACCATTACTTTCCTTTCTAACTTAAATTATTAATTGATTTCAATACATGAAATTAATTTAATTAATTAATTTATTTATCATTAAAGTGAAGATCATGTGAATTAATTTTATAAAAAATGTACTTTAGATATCGAGTTTTAAAATTACTAGTTTTTGTAAAAGTGAATTTGTTAAGTTACAAAATGGGTTCTCTATATTTATGTCCTCGTATTAATTACATGGGCTGGCCTTATGACGAAGTTGGGCCTTATAGTCACCCGCACCTACCCAATAACCCGACTCTCTTTCCTCAGTCGTATGGTCTTCCCCAGACATTATTACTCCCTCCCCTTACTCTCTGAGACAAAAATCATTTTCGGACACAGAGATTGGGGAAAAGAGCCCTAGAAATCGAGCTGAGAAACGACGAAAATGGCTTCCAAATCCCCGAAGAAGACCAATCTGTTGGATCACCACTCCATCAAGCATCTCCTCGACGAGTCTGTCACTGAGGTCATTTTCACGCACACTCCCTCATTCAATTTTAAATTCTGAATTTGAGATCCCTTCTGTTATTCGTTGTTGGTTGTAGATGTTTATAAGGTCGATTGGATTGTGTTTATGTTTATATTTTTGTGATTGTAGATCGTGACGAGCAAGGGATATCCTGAAGATGTGAGGATGAGTAATTTCCGGCTGGTGATCGGCACGGTGATTATCGTCATTGCACTTTTCGCGCAGTTTTACAAGAAGAAGTTTCCGGAGAATCGGAATTTTCTGATCGTCTGCATTTTGTTATATCCTTTTTCCGCCTGGATTATTTTTCAGTTTTGTTTGGTGTTATAATATGGAATGCTGCAATTTTGAATTTCTCTAGAACTATTATTAATCCCTTAGAAAAGCTATTTATGTGATAAGAGTAATATATGAGGGCGAGATAACTAGTTACTGGTTAATATAATTGAAAGAAATTGGGAGTGATGTGATTGTGATCAATCTATTCGATTAGAGCTTCGCTTGATATACTGATAATTTGTCCTCAACAGTTGTTCTGATTTACTCTGATTTTAAGAATCTTAGTGTTGTGGGATGTATACTGATAATCGTATTAAGCTATTCGTTTGGAATTTTCTGATCGTCTGCATTTTGCTATATCCTTTTTCCGCCTGGATTATTTTTTCAGTTTTGTTTTGTGTTATGATATGGAATGCTGCAATTTTGATTTCTCTAGTATTATTAATCCCTTATAAAAGCTATTTATGTGATAGAGTAATATATGAGGCCGAGATAAGTAGTTACTGGTTAATATAATTGAATGAAAAAGGGAGTGATGTGATGTGATTGTGATCAATCTATTCGATTAGAGCTTCGTTTGATACACTGATGAGTTGTCCTCAACAGTTTTTTCTGATTTGTTATTATTTTAAAAATCTTATTGTTGTGGTTTGGAATTTTTGTCTGATCCTTGACATTAGCACGTATATAGCCTTCAATGGACTTATGCAACTGGTTATATATGTGAAGGAGAAGAACGCCATCCTTTTCACGCATCCTCCTGCAGTAAGTTCCTTCTTCTATCTTTCTGGTGTATTCTTTACCGGAACATTTCTACGTTGTTCTCTCAACCTTTTGGTGGCCCAATGCAATTATTGTGAAATGATTTCTTTGTTCTACTTTTGTTGAGCTGTTTCCTAATTTTCTTGTTCGCCTTATATACTCGAGCTGCATTATATATATGCTGACTTTTACTTAGAAGCAGTATGCTGAATTGAATGTTTTGAATTAGTTTCACAACAAAAGTTAAGTTTTCAAATTGGAAGTTCTTGCATCTGTTCTTAACAGTGTGGTACATTGTCAGTGTATTATGTTTGTTTTAAAAGTGGTTATACCTTCCAACAATTTCCACGTTTACTGTAAATGGCGCAAACCTTATTGTGCAAGGGCGAATGCTAGTTCCTGCTCTGTTATTGAAGAAGTTTTACACTATTCGTTGGATATTTTTAGTCCCATAGTGGCATCACAATGCCTTCTAAAGTATTGAAATGGCCGAGCATGTAAAGGTGCCTGTTTTATTCCTGGTACTTTTCTATTTTGACTTTAACTGTTTCTTATATAGGGTCTTTTACTGAGGGCTACACATTTCTAATATTCACAAACCATTGCGATGCTTTAATGGAACTTTTTTTGTTTGACGTTCTACCTTATAGGTTGTTGCAGATAGAATATACTCTTGTTTTTCTGTATTTTTGTTATTGAACCTGATAAATGAAAAGGTCAGATGCTTGTTTCCCTTGTGGGCATGCATCTTGTAGTCACCAGCAGTTTCTTCAACATCATTCTGTGCACTCATTTACCTCTTGTGCTCAAAACTTTTGTGGAGAGGTACCTGATACTGCACTGGAGATTCTTTGTTTATCTCTTACCTTCTTTTGTTGCTCTTTTTACTTTTTGATAAATTTCAAAGTGTTGATAATATTATGTTCAACTTTTATCAGTTGCATGTAAAAAAGTAAGTCCAAATGTTTATAGTTTTGAGTGTTCAGTATAGAAGTTCCAGTACATTTTGTTTCAGGTGTTGTCTGTGTACTTGAATGAGTTAACTTCGAATATATGCCTATGTGTCGTCATGACTCTGTACCCTGGAATATTGCTATATGACTATCAGGCCATTTCTGATATTAATTCTTATTTACAATCGAATTTAGAAGACTGTGGCCTAATCTTACATTATATCTTTAAACAGGATTCCTTCAACAGCACTGGGTTAGCCATCACTTCCAAGCTGCCAAGATTCTCTGATATGTACACCCTGATCATAGCAAGCGCTGATCCCCAATCAATATCTGCAAAGCCAACAGTTGAATTTACTAAAAGTGTCACAAAGTGGTAATTACTCTTTTTGCCATCCGAGACATGCTCGTGTTATGAGGATTCTGTTAATGTATTTGCTTACAAGACATGTAATCACAGGTTTACCAAGGATGGAGTTCTGGTGGAAGGGCTTTTCTGGAAGGATGTCGAGGGGCTAATCAATGAGTATGCAAAAGAAGCCAAGAAGGGTAAGTAGGAGGTCCAGATTCGGAAGGATTTTAGCGGATCTTTGTTAATGCATAAGTCACATCAAACATGCGGATTGTCACTAAACATTTTAGGCCGTCTCCTTCTCCAACAGAGGAACAATAATGGTGTTGAGCCCCTTGTTGCTCCTCAAACATATGCTCATTGAGCTAAACTGTTAGCTTTAGCTCAAGCTCAACTATTTTTCTTTTTTTGAAAGAATTAAAAACCATTAAAGCCCAATGTTATGTACGAGTAATAGGGGCAATTGTTGCTACAATTTCAAGCAATTTTCAAGTACAACAAGAAGCTCCTACTAGCCAGAGAAGCTAGAGACAGAATCTAAGGCACAAGTGCATAAACTCTAGTACATTACTATTATTTATGCAGCTCTAAAACATCCAAAGGCTCTATCAAACTTATCTCAAGGACTCCAGGTCAGACCTGTGATCCCCACATGGCGTAGATCATTCCACTCCTCTAGTTTCCAGGGCAATAATAATATAAGAATTACGAACCCACCCCCCCCCCCCCCCCCCCCCCCCTAACTCAGAGAAGGCGCAGAAGCCTTGATATTTCCAGTGGACTCTCCCAAAACTTCAGGGCTGTTAATGGTAGCAGAAGATACCAGCAACAGAAATGTATACAGTATACCTGAGCATGTTCAGGACACCAACAAATAAGTCACCGCCAGTTACGTAAACCATACCTGGGACCTCAACAAACTTTTTTGACAACCTGTACAGCTTTACCAAAACAAGTACTACTAAGTTTTCCCCAAAATCCATACAAAACTTGCCAACAGATCGTATTGTTTATTACTAGTGTTATTTTTTCATTTACTTGTTTTATTTTTTATTCCTCTTTATTCAATATTGTAGAATTCATAGAAGTACTATTCTATTTGTACATGTTTTTTTTTTAATTATTCTATTTTTATCATAAATGCATAAATAAAAATATAAAATATAATTTGTAAAAATAAACCTCTACATTGGATACCAAGGTTGATGAATTCCCGCGTACATTTTTCTGCACTGTGCAACCGTCTTGTAAATTCAGTCCCCGCTTAACCATTGGATCTAGTTGAAATTTGGAGGGTAGATTCCTGACACGTCAATCTAGCTCTTCACCGAAGGGATTGTCGATCGGATGTCTGAGTCGCGAGGAAATCAAAGTCGAACAGAGGTAGAATATATATGATCGGAGTGTACGATTTCGGCTGAATCTCCTCCGTCATCGTAATTATACTAACTCTGATGTGATTTATGTTTACGCGATATAAATATTCGATTGACCTGCTTGTTAAGAAAATTCTGAAATTTCACTGCTATACCCTAAGGTTATTAACCATATTTTATTACAATTAGAGAACTATATTGGAACATTACATTTTCATATCGGAACTATACATAACACATAATTTGATTTTTAAATAATACTGTACACCTGAATTATTGATATTAATATTTATATCACTAGAAAAATGGCACGCGGTACCCGCACGCATCTAAAATAATTAGCATTTCCTATAATATCATTCAAATTTATTTTTATTTATATTTAATTTAAATTATATTCATATGATGAAAGTAAGTATCTCTTAGTTTGATTTTGACCGGTCAACCGTGTTCGACTTTGACTATAAACTACTCTTAAACTATAGTGATAAAAATATTAACGGAATTATATCATGAAAATATAGACCTTAAACTTTCATAATATAATTTTATTTTAAAATTTTACTATTTATAGTATAAGAGTACTTTGTAGTCAAAATCGAACACAGTACCAGTCAAAGTCAAATTGGACAATTACTGATAGATGGAGGGAGTATAATTAAAAACTTTCCTAATATTTCTCTACCAATTAAGTTAATAATATATCATTAAAAAAATGGATAAATAATATAACTACCATAAAGTGAGAAGTAACTTCCGTTTGGTCCGACAACTAACTTGATCATATTTATTTAGTTGGTTTGAAATTTTGGAAAGAACAAATTCCCTATGATAAATAAAGCACAAAACGAGAAGAAAGGGGGAGGTTGTGGATAGAGGCCTGGCATAGGAAGTAGGAACTGATATAGAATTGGACAGAGAAAATCAAATAGAGTTTTCGAGATTACGTGACTTAATTTTCCTTGATTGGTTTGAGACTAGTTTCCAATTCCTATTCGGTTTCCTAATGGAATTCTAATTCCATTGGGGTTTTGATATATATATATGACCGATTGTGTGTGTATATATATACTAGAAATCACGTCGCACGCGCATATTCCTTAGTGATTGTGTATGTTTTGTTTTATTTTAAATTTTGAGTTTATACAACCCGGTCCTTTTAGAATTTATTGTAATTCCTTAGTTGATGATGTATCCTTATATTAACAATGCAAAAGTTAATTATAAGGTTTTATATTCATTTGTTGTTTTCTAGAACTCGAGTAACACGCTAGCATTTTATCTTGGTTACTTGTGGTTTTTTAAACCTGATATAATTGTATTGCTTCCCATTCTGTTGCGATTGAGGCGGGACGGTTAGAATTTTAGTCCTTCCATCTACAAAGACCCGGCACTATACACAAATCACCAAATTAGGGGTAAATATATAAAAGGACGTGATACAATGTTTAAATTAGGCTATGTTATTTTCGTCTGAAAATTAATTATTTTAAATTTAGATGCATTAAGTTCAGTTCAGATTTGTCTAGTATTTTATAATACAAATAACTTAAGTTCAACTCAGTTCAAATCAGTTCAGACGAAGAGAACATAGCCTTATTCAGTGATAAAACTTTTAGAAAAGAGAATAAACTAAATAATAATAACAATTTAAGTTAATTGGAGTAAAAAATGGATATTTCAAGAATAATTTTCCAACAGAGCAAGTATAATGGATAGTAAAGATACAACATACATAAGCAACCTTTCCAGCATAATTTCGGGAAAAAAAAACCTTTCCAGCAGCTCTATTTGTTGCATTACATTATAGCCACGGAAATTGGAGGCTAACACATCACATTCCATACATATTACGAGTAAAATAAATATTTACACTATTACAGTACTCAAATGGCACCACACAAGCAAAATATCTTAAGCTACAACTCCCTCTCTTCATATTAATGCCCAGAAATTACAGTGAAGTTAGAGGAAATACAGTACACTGATGATAATTGAGCTGAAACGAGAGTAAAATGATCAGAATCTGACCTGAGTAAATGACGTGGCCAGCAAAAAACAGCTCGCAACTGAAGACACCGACACTTTAAGCAAAATCGTATTGAAATTGATCGAAATGAAGAGGTCTAGATGCAGAAAGCTTTGTGAAGGTGATCGGAAGCTCCAACTCCAAATAAATTTTTCAAACATTCATACTTAAAGTCTTAAACCATGCACAACCAGATTCCAAAGGGACTGGATATATACAACTTAATTTACAATTTATACAATGAAATATCATTCTATATATACCCACCCATCATTATATCCTTCGCTTGAACTCTAACATGATTCAGACCGTTCACCACATGTTTCATTGAACTTTTCACAATAGCCTTTGTGACATGACTTGCTAGTTGCTAGATTTCCAATGACACTCTCTGGAAATATATTTGCTTTGCTAACAAAAAAGAAGCTACAAATTTTAAGAGCTCCGTAACACAAATTGAATAGAAGAAACCAAGAGTTATTTCTGAAAGCATATATTACCTTTTGAGTCACAAAGACCATGGGATAGATCGAGTTGTTCGACGTGATTCCTGTATAAGAAATTCACTTTAGTACATAATTCAAGTCATCCTAATACACATTAAGCATCCAAACACCGTGATCAGTTGATCACAAAACCAAACTACTTCTATAGCAAAATTAATTAAACTGGTAGTAGCAGGATCACAATAAACACTTAAATAGCATCTTAACAAATAATATACCTCTCCCTAAAGTAACCTAGAAGCAAAACTCAAGCATTACGCACCAGAACTCTAAGTGCCGATTTGTCGAACAGCTGGTGTGCGCTGTAAAAGTGAAATAAGGACGTCGTGAAATCAGTTCTCTTTGATCGATTTCGATAAAGTAATCGATGGAATGATTCCTGCCCTCGTGAGAGAAGACAATCTTTAATGGAGGATAAAGAGACATTCGTCGGAGGATAGTCACCGGAAAAGACCATCATCCTCAATTTCTTTTCGCTCTTCATGATTTAAGGGATGGAGGAGGTGAAGTTACATGAGAAGTCTGCGAGAATAATTAAGAAGTAGAGATTAGGAAGAAGATCGAAGAGAAAAATCAGGGAAAAAATTGGGAAGCTGCGTGAGCTCCACGCGCGTTTTCTTCACTTATTTAATAGAGGTTAATATATGTACTAGGAACTGCGTCCGCGTGTGAAGCGTAATCTTGTAAAACATTATTATTTTATTAAATAATATATTGAAATAAATGAAGTGAATATATAATCTTCACATAATGACTTCAGACGTAATAAAAAAATAACTAATTGAGTAATTAAAGTTAATATAATTAAATGGTGTGCTATAAATGTATATAGTTTTTGTAGTTATGCAATTAATAGTATTGAATTGAACTATATTAGACATACGAAAAGTATTCTTCCGATAATTTAAGAACCATCAAATACATCTCTAGACTTTAGAAACATTCAACTTCAAAATCTGCAATGTATCTTTTTCGCATGTTAATTGGTATTCTTCATCAGTTGAATATATTTGTCAAGTGCTTCATATAAACATTCTAGTTTCATAATATGATGTTTTTAGTTATTTTTATCGTATGGTTTAAGAATAATTCTAAAGTCAAAATGACCATCGAAAAAGTCAACAAAATCAAGTGTTACATTTATAATTGGACGGATGAAGTATGTCTTTTTTTATAAGAACATATCATGGCTTTTTTTAAAATTAAGTATAATACGTCATACAATTTTATGTTAAAAATATAAATTTAAGAAGAGAATAAATAAAAAGAAAAAAAAATACGTCAATAAGATTCGAACCCAACACCTTCAACTAAAATAATGATGCAAATAATAGAGAAAAATCACGCCAACAAGATTCGAACCAAACACTTTCAATAAAAATAATAATAAAAATAATGGAGAAAAATCACGCCAACAGGATTCGAACCCTACAACTTTTAATTAACTAATGACACATGTACGCAATCAGATTGAAATTGGATAAACAAGATCAACGGTTTAAAATTGATTGGTAGGTCAATCAATATCAATTGGGTAAATCAACCGCATTATTATATTTCCTTAATATATATGGCTCATTAACTTCTTCTCACAAAATAGTTTAGTTTATTCTCACAGTTGGATTCTTGCAGTCCGTTCATCCTATATATCTAATGGGAAAAAACATACGTCATCTGCCGGATGATTTGGTGGTTGAAAACTTGAAATCATATCCTTGAGCACTTGCCGGTTAAATCATTGTTGCGGTTTAGATGTGTTTGCAAGACTTGGGGCAATTTAATCAAAAGCCCCCGCCTTTATCAATGGCCACCTTCGGAAAGAGAGGACCAGCGGTACCATGATGATGATAATGAGGAGGAGGAGCGGCCCAGTAACGAGGATTGACAGAGCTTTGGTTTAGAGAACACCATATTTTGGGACCCTTGAAGGTCTGCTTTGTGTTGTACGACGTGGACGTGCCTTTATTTGCAATGCGGCAATTCAAGCTCCTTCCAAATTGTCCTTTTATAAAACCAATAGGTTGCAACCCTTTTGGTCGTGGTTTCTTCGAATATCGTTCACCAGGTCATTGGGGATTTGGTAGTAACAACACTTTCAAGGTTATCCGATTATATACAGTGTATCACAAAGGAATATGATGATGAATTGATGATGATGACAGAGTAAGTTACTTATCGAACCTTATTTATATGATTCTGTGACAGAATCCTGGAGGTAAAAAAACGATGACAATGGCATAATTAATGTCGTTCCATCATCCATGGTCATCCAAGTCCTGAACTCTCCATTGGTACTGGCATTTTGTACGAGAAGAAGGAATTGAACGGTAGAGCCCTGGTATCCTTGCTTTCGAGATTAGCACTGAGATTTTCAGGCAGTTTGAATGTCCTAATTTTTTGGACCTTCAGGTGCTCAGCTCCCTCATGGTCCTAAATGAGTGCCTTGCCATGGTCTGGTTGCGGATTGTAGCATCACTGCCCTTTAAGGTCTGGGTTATGAAAGAAGAATCCTGGACTAAACAATTTGTGGTAGAGCAATCCACATTGGTACACCACCCTTTGTTGTTATGGAAGAATGGCGAGTCACTCTTGATGGAAAGTAGAGCGGTGAAATGATATCTTATGATTTTTCATACAGGTGAAAGTGAGAGCTTCCAGTTCGATGAACTTGAAGGTATATTAAATGCAGTGATGTACAAGGACACCAAAGGACACCTTAATATCAGTCTAAACTAGATTAATGTTATGCTAACGTGCTTATTTCCAATATAATTAATAATGCAATCGATTCTCTGAAATATGTGTTGCAACCTGTTCCGTACTAGCTACTCGCTCCTATTCTTTTAATTCTTGTTCTAAAATTTTCACACATTTCAATTCTATAGATATTACATTAATTAGGGGTAATTATAATATTTCAATCAATATGATAGCTCTAAATCGTGTAGAATTCAACAATTTCTATTAATTATGATGAAAGTTTTCCTTAAAAAAAATTATTACTGATAATTTAGTATCTATAAAAAATATTCACATATGTAGAAACCATTAAAATCAGGTACGTTATTTTTATAGAAAAATGAAAATCACAATCCAAAAATACAAATCTACAATCTTCAAAACAAGTATACTTGACAATATCCGGAAATAACAGAACATGTAGGGAGGTTTATTGAACAATCATGAGAAGCCAAAGCAATAGCAACATACAGTGTATAAGCTCTATAAATTAATACGATTGGGACCGTGAAAATTTATTAATTTATCTAGTTATTAATTTATATATTAGTTAGTCAATTATATTTAAATTAAGATCTACTAGTCTTTTAAAAAAGTAAACGAATCTCATACAAATGTAATGATTAGTTGATACATTAGAGAGCTGATACAAAAAGGATAGGAAAGTTTGTAGAGTAACAATAAAAAAAAAAGATATGGATACATTTTATTTATTTTATTAGAAAAAAAAATTGATACATTATAGAGTTAAATTTCGTAACACAATATATGTCAAGTACCTTTTGAACATAGGATAAAATGAACTACATAGCTGCTAACGGATAGACAACTCATTAACGACGTCATGGAACAAGTCAAAAAATAACTAAGGCTTTGTTCTCTCTGTCTGAAAATTCATTAATTTCAGTTAAATTCTGTCCAGATTCGCTCAGTTTAATTATGTTAAGAATTTTCTTATTTATATTTTATACTACAAATAAATTCAATTCAGTTTCATCATTCAGTTAAGTTCTGTTCACAGGGGAAAAATAGTTTATAAGTTGAAGAATTAGTATTTTATTGTCGCATATTACTTAGAAACAAGTAGTATAAGCAACAACGACGTCAAAATATTTTCTATTACAATACGAGAATTCGAAGTCTGGACTTGTAAGTGCACTTAGATAACTTTATCAAGTCAAACATAAATTTCAACAATTATCTGTATAATAATTTTTCAAGAAAATCATTGTAATTGAGTTATTAATTTATGTATTAGATAGGACCTATATGAATTTCAAAAAAAATATTATCTTGTAATTTTAGTCAGGTTATTAATTTAGCACATTAGTCCCAAGTAGGGACCTCTGGCTCCAGAAGCAGAGTACGCTTTATGTGCTATTTTCAGTTAGTTTATGTGCTACCTTATTCAATTTCTATTTCATATTATGCACATTATCATATGAATATACTGTTACAGGTGCAGATGTTGGAACATCATGTGAATGCTATTGCTAAAATTCTGGGAACGAACAGGCCTACCTTGAGATCTCTCAAATTTTCTGATAACTTGGTATTACATGTAAATACCATGGCCAAGGTCGATCGTGGACTGTGTTTCAGTGCCAATGAACATAGGATTGAGAGATTCTCGATTAACAGTCATTTTTCTCTACGGAAGTATGATGACATCCCGAATGGGTTACAAGATTTCTTGCTTCATGGGAGGTATAACATGCATACTTTTGTTGAAGGTTATTCATTTGATTGTAGTTTCCATTTTCTATTTCTAATTCAAAATGATAAGCTATCGTGCGTTACAACAGATTCCTCACCACATTGTGCTTCAACGATGCCAAACTTTATTTTCCAACAGCTATTCTGATCTTCAATTGTATCCGTGATTTACCAGTTTCTGTGCTTGATTTATCGGTTAATACGGTAAGTTGCAACAAACTTTTTTTTTTTTTTTTTACTTCTCAATTTTATTTTATTCAAATTGAGTAGTATTACATACGAATAATGTTTTAATACAATTGAAGCTCCGTGATTTACCATTTGACGAAATTCCGGATCTTCCAAACTTGAGAGAGCTATATATAAGGTATTTTCATTATACTTTTAGAAATTCTATAATTAAAGTAAAGAGAGTAGGGACTACACTGTAATTTTCTAAGCACTTGACTATTTTCTAATATCTTGAAAATAAACGGACTGATTTGGTAATTATGAAACTGAACGACCTAGTTAATCGAGAATAATTAAGTATGTTTATTTTCTTTTGGAAATTAGTTGTTAACTGGCTTACTAGCTTACTTGTTAGTGTTGGAACCCTTATCCCCAATAAATATCATGTTGTTAGTCTTTCTTTTTTACTTTTATGTTGTAACTTTGAACCCCCTTATTCACCTTTTCGTTTTGACCATTTCGTTGTGCAGTCCATATACAATGTTGTTTTCTTTTTGACTTTTATGTTGTAACTTCGAACCTCCTTAGCCAATTTTTCGTTTTGACTATTACGTTGTGCAGTGCATATACAATGTTGTTTTCGTTTTGACTTTTATGTTGTAACTTCGAACCCCTTTAGCCACCTTTTCTTTTTTACTATTACGTTGTGTTGTGCATATACAATACATTGATTGTGTGTGGCATTTAAGAAATGTGTACATTTATAGAAATAGCCTAGCTGGCGGAGTGTTGTTAGTTTAACCAATTCTTAAGTGTTGTTACATTGATTGTCTGTGTAATTGAAGAATTTTGTACATTCATTGAAGTAACCTAGTAGGTTAAGTGTTGTTAGTTTGACCTTGCATTTTCTCTGTCTACTTAATTAATTTGTTGTTTTGATTTTGCAGATATGGCGTCGTCGTTGGACACGACATCTATGAAGCTGGCAACACTGATTTAATAATGACATGAGGATATATTAAAAACAAAAAAAGAAAAACAAAAGTAAGTTGGGCTAGTACACAACGCAACATGTGAGTGGTGCAGTAACTAGCATGCCACTTACAGTTTTTTCAGTCCGAGAGCTCTCGACACTGAGACTACTAGCTCAAAGAGATAGTCCTAATGACACTTAGTATAGTCGGTTATTCTATAGACAATCTCATCGGACAATGTTCCAAAGGTGTTGGGTCGGTGTCTCAATGCTATGGAAGAAATCAATGAAGTGAATACAATTAATATTTTTCTTGAACCTATTCTAGGTTACACCTTTATATTCGCTTGCATTTAAATTCATAAATGGTGCAATTTAATTTCTTGTGTGTTTGACATGTATCTTTCTATTGTGGCCGGACTAAGTAAAGTTAATATACAAACCAAGTTTCAGAATTTAACAGGCCATTTCGCGGAATTTGGCAATTATTGCAGGTATATGTTGAATAACATGACTTCCATTTTATTTTATTTTTTCTCCAAGACAGAGTAATTTATTTTGCATATTAAAGAGGAAGTTGAGAATAACTGTTAAATGAGATCTTATGTTCTTATTATTGGTCAAATTTGTAGAGGTTGACACTTACGAGGTCATACTGGATTAATGGAACATGCGTAAGTGGAACACCAATACTCAATCTCTTTGTGAATTTTTTTCAGTAGGGATAATATTCAAAATTATTATGGAATAGACCTACCATTGCAATTAGTTTTCCAAATTATTGTAGAATGGACTCGTCGGGCACAAATAATATTCTAAATTAATATAAAATCGGCTCGTCCAACGATGTTAATTAGTATTCTAAATTATTACATAATAAACTAGTTGATGGCAGTTAGTGTTCTAAAATTATTTCAAAATAGACCAGTCTGATGCAATTGGTATTCTAAATTATTAAGGAATATACCCGCCGAGTGCAATAGTGTTCTAAATTATTGTGAAATAAACTTGTCGAATACATTTAATGTTCTGAATTATAGTTGAATAGGCCTGTCATATACAATTAATGTTCTGAAGTCTTGTAGAATAGTCCCCACGAAGACAGTTAGCATTATAAATTATTTCTAAATAGGCCCATCGAATCCAGCTAGTGTTCTAAACTATTGAAGAAATAGTCCTTTAAATACAATTAGTACTCTAAATTATTTCCTAATGAACCCATTGAATGCAATTTGTATTCTAGATTATCATGGAATAGATATGTCGATTGCAATTAGTGTTCCAAGTTGTTGCCAAATAGACTCGTCGATCACAGTTACTATTTTAAATCATTTGCACATCTAACTTTGAATGGGTATTCAAGATGTACAAACCTGAACCCACATTGACCCATGATTTATTGGGTCCATAGCCGGATCCATCTTGATAAACTGAAATTAATATTCAAAATATGACATGGGTTTCGGTCACTGAATTATTGTGTATAGGCTTTCTAACGTAGTATACTCCGTAGACTGGACCATCCCATTGATACCAATATTGTCAGTGAATAATCCCACTGAATTATTAATTCTTTTTATTATTAATATGCTTCTAATGTAAAATTTCATATGTTTTTTGTAAAAATTATACGGAATACTGAGGTCAAGCATAATCATTTGTCTTAATGCATTATCATCAAATAAATATATAGGAAATGAAAATCTTTACTACGTACACTATCGTGAAACATACGGCCAAAATCCTTTTTACTTTTTATCTTTTGTATTCTAAATTATTGTGGAGTAGACATGTCGATTGCAATGAGTTTTCAAAATTAATACGGCGTTGACCCGTCGACTAATTTAATGATCTAAATTATTACGGAATATACCCGTCGAACGTAGTTAGTTAGTATTATAAATTATTACCAAATAGACGTACATGCCGATTGCAATTAGGGATCTAAATTAATTATTGCAGAATAGACTCAGTCGAAACATTAATTTTTCAATATTCAAAAACATTTACAATTTTTCAATAATAAATGTGATATGTTTATTGGTTGGGGTTAAGATTGTGGTTACAAATGGTATTAGAGAAACCATGTCACATGACACGACTAATATTCTTTATAAAAATATCCTTACACAACCTCTAACGCAATTCTTCTTCTTAAATTCTGTTGCAAATTGGCTAATTGACGAGAATAGGGATTGTATGCGATTGGTGTTCGGTTCGTACTTTGTAGGGATTGTGCGCACCATCCAATTGGTTTAGGTTATGTTATTTCATCCGAAAATTAATTATTTTAAGTTCAGTTAAGTTCAGATCAGATCATATCAGTTTATACGCATTAAGTTCAGTTTAGTTCAAATTTACCTAATACTTCCTCCATTTCTTTAGTTACTTCCTAAGGGGACTGTTCATCGCGACCTTTGACGATGTATAACTTTTAAATTAAACTGTATCAATATAAATTAAAAGTTGATTATGAAAATATACTTCATTTAATTTCATAATATAATTTTATTACATTTTTCTCTAATATAATTTAAGAGTTATACGTCGTCAAAGGTCGCGGTGAACAGTTCCCTTAGGAAGTAACTAAAAAAATAGAGGAAGTAGTATTTTATATACAAATAAGTTCAGTTCAGTTTTGTTCAGACAAAGAGAACATAACCTTAATAAATACACACTTATCGGGTATCGGGTAGATGTTGCATAGATGTTGCATATTCCTCATGTTAAAAAAATGTTGTTGTAATTGGGCTGTTAGATTCTACTGCTTAAGAAATTTGATAAGGGTCTTCAGTGACTTCTGCCCAACTCAAATAATGAATACTATTGTTTCATTTTGTCTGAACTGTAAAATCGTTAATTGCAGGCTAAGGGATCTGGTTGAGTTGAAGGAAAAGGGTTAAAAATCGCAATTTGCAGCTCTTTGTAATTTGAATATACATAAGTCACATCAAACATGCGGATTGTCACTAAAATAGTCCATTAATGGCCTATTCCTAGGCGTTTTTCCAATTTCCTGTAGGCTATGGTTTAGATGGTCGGCTTGTTGTTATTATGATTCCCTTATTTGTTTATTTTTCTCCTCTCGTTTTGATTACGCCACTACCTCAAGTCTTCGTGACATGGACTCCTTCAGTCCTTCCTATTCAGCTGCTAGAGACTTGTAGGGGTACAGAGGTGTTTGAAATAAATTTCAACTTAAAAAGAAGAAAAATTATGTTGAAACAATTGATGCTCTACTAAATCTGCTCCACGCTTCGATTCGTGTTAAATTGCTAAAATTCGTAGTATATTCAAACTGCATCCACGTTCTCCTATTCCGTACTAAAGCTCTGTTCTCTTCGTTTAATTATATTTAAGTAAAGTTGAAATAAACTAATATGAACTTATTTCTACTTCCACCCTTCCGAGATAAGATTTTCATTTATTTTATTGACTATTTTGAGCCTCTATTTGAACTAAAATCAATCTTAAACAGTAATCTTTGAACTTATATTATGAAATTAGAAAATTTATATTTCATAACATAACCCTCAAAATTACTTTTTTGGTTTAATTTATGAGTAATTCAAGATTAAATAGGGGCTAAAAACAACAAATCAAAATGGTAAACTTGTTAAGGGATGGAGAAATTAGTATAAAAACAATTATGAAGATCTGAATTTAAAATAATAATTTTTCAAATAAAACCAACGCAGATTTGAATACTGACAAATAATCAGATCTCTACCACTGGTTTGGTGAGCTATTACTCCTACACTAGTTAATTTTTCATATATTAATAATTTATTTCATAAATAATTCCTGCAACTATGTACTAGTAGTATATACTAGAAGTAATATTTACCTCTTAAAATAAAATGCGTGTACTAATATAATTTTTAACTGTAAAATAGCAGATCTATGACTACGTCACCTCAAAATATTTTTTTTTAATCATCCAAGTCAAGTTGTTTTCTTTAATCAACTAAAGGCAAGTTGTTTAAGTTACTAATGTATCCTTAAGGGCGTCATTTAGGGAAGTTACAAGCTTTATGTAGGGTTAGGTGTGAGTCCCTGTCTTTATTCCAAAAAATGAATAAATTTTACCGAAAATTGTCAATTCGGTCCTATAAATAGCCCTACCGTTATCTAATTGGCCAATTCCTTCTCGTTTGCCTGGATCAAACAAGTAACCATCTTCAGTTAGCTTCCGCTGACGTGGCTGATCGATTGGACACGGTTCATGCTCCCTTGGGCCCTGCCTGACATGCACTGGTCCCCGCAAGTGCGTGGAGCCGGCGTAAGCAGAAGCTGCATGATTGGATAGCTTTTATTTGGTTCGCGGAACTGACCCTCATATTATACCGGTTCCAATATTTATGTTTGAGATCCGCACGGTGGACCCTATTTTTCTATAAATACAGTTCCATTCCCCTAATTTTTTAGCATTTGGCGTACCGGTCTCTTCTTCATCATTTTCAATTAATTATAGATTGATTCTTTTTTTCCTTCTGGATTGATTTTTGTATTGATTGATTGAGAGACTATTTGAGATTTGGATAAGCTTTTTGAGATTTATAACCATGGCTGGTGATGATGAGACGAAGAAGATAGGTCAGCAGCAGATTGATGAATCGTATTGTACGGATGATAATCGCGACGGTGGTGATGATTCGATTTCGAGTGACGATTCGTCGGTGGTGGTGGAGGAGAGCGGTGGAGATCTGATGTTTCCGAGTGGCGACGGCGTGTTGCGGTGGCTTAGCGCGTTGGATTTCCAGGTGATGGGCGCTTGTCGAGCGGATGAGAGGTTGAAGCCGTTGCTCAAGGTTAACAAGGTTAATATTTCCAGTGGTGCTGCTGAGGATCGTCTCTTATCTCAACTTAGTCAGGTATTGAATTGTTTTACATCCAATCTTATCTTACTGATTTGATTCTAAGGTTTATAGCTGTGTTGTTGTAGATATTTGTGTTTGTGAGGTTTATTTGCTTATTTTGATCAATATCGACGTTTCTATTGCGTTATTAGAAGGTTTTAATGTCTAATGAGCTTTTAGTAGATTTCATTGCGTATTGTTGTCTTACGTTTTGTTATCTGACAGCATTTTGAGCCTTCAGAAGTTGGATTGCTGGCGAGGTGCTTGTGCATGCCGCTTGTTTCTGTTCGGGTTGGAAAGATCAGTAAGCAAGGAACGTTGTTGATTCCTACATCTATAAGGTAGTTGCAAATTTTGTATATGCTCATGAGAAGGCATATATTCTGATGATTTTGTTATCTTTATGTTTGTGGTGCTTTGGCCTCACGGTACATTTTATATTGCTGGAAATAACTAGGAAAGATTACTTCACAGGGCTTTGTAAAAGGGCTGGGTGAGTTGGGAGCGATAGTGCAGAATAAGTGATAGTTTGCTCTCTTTTGGCTAGGCAAGTTGTGTTGTTACGGAAGTTAAGCTATAACTCAGACACAATTTGGGTGACAAAACATATGAATTATTGCCCTGGGTTGGATTAGTGTAGGTGGTTTCTTAGCCTAACTCGAGATGGTTTTTGGTTTCTACTTGTTGGATCCTTAATGACATTTATTGCTAGGAAGAACAAATTATATATTTGCTAGAAACTCAGTTTAAGACATATAAAATATTTCATACTGTATTAATTTAGTCTTGGTGAACCATGAACATTTTTGTTTCAGTTGTAACCTCATTTTGAGTCCTAAATCTACTTCTGTCAGTCGGCTTTCAAATTGTTCGTAATTTTTTTGGGAACTTCTTTTTTTGTGGGTAATGTTACATTACATCCATATTGTTGCGAACTTGTAATATTCAATTGAACTTTTTAAGTGACTGATAAGGTTGCGGTGTTATACTATCCATTCATATCCGTAGACTTGTTTAGGGTTCTTGTTTTGAGTGCTGTGTACATGGATTGCAGACATATTAATTTCTGTTTATTGGCACTACATCCTGGACTTATTGCATCCCATGTCTTGATATGACTAATCATAGCATTTGGTGGACATTAACACCGGTGGAAATTTGCTTTGTTGTATTGGATTTGTATTAAGATATAGTAGTTTCTTTAATAACTTAGGAACCTCATATGATATGTTGCAGACATCGAGATTGTCAATTTTGTGATGGTTTTTTGCTTTTCATTATATAGTTTCACATTATTATCCTTCCAAATATGCATCTTTCCTGTTTTATATTTATATTCTAATGTAGCACCCTGTTCCTTAACTGCTGGACCTGAGCTGAAGTATTCTATCATGTACTTGATTGTCTCTATAATGTTAAAAAGGATTAGCACCTGTGCTTTGTATCCAATGATGTCTATATACCTAATTGGATTGTTATCTGCAACACTTTTCATCCTTCCAAGTGAAAATATCTTTTGACTTGTAGGTAAATTGTGGGCGTATACTATAATGATCTCTGAATTATGAAGAAGTAAGGTAGCTTTTCGCTCCTATATTGATATTTGATCATTTTATCATGCTCTCTTCCTGGTGTTTTTGTTGTCTAATACCTGTTCAGTTTGATTTGTGTTACCGCATTTCTTTCAATTCAACTCGCTGTAAAGCTTTTTATGTAACTATATTATTGTTCTGGATCCCATCTAGTTTGCACAATCAGTTCATATTTTGTTAATTTTGTATTTGATGCTGTATTTTGCATTGTAAAATCTGTGAATATTGTACATCCTCAGATGCCTCTCTAAGATGTCTAAATTGTGTAACTATTATTGATAATGATAGAACTGCTATAATTTTCAACATCAATGAATTGTCAAGTTATAACTACTATAGCTTCTGTTTGACATTGATAATATTAAGTATATTGTTATGTGCCAAAAAAAAAAAAATGTTGATCTTATTTTGTAAATTATGTTTTTATGCATGAAATAGTAAGTTAATTAGAGAACCAAGATAATATTTGGCTATTTGCTGCATATACCTGAAGTTACAGGGCACTAAACTTATGATTCTGGAGAGGAGAATTAAACTGTTGTATCTTTTGTTATGTCGGGGTTGGTTGTCTGGAATACCTGGTGTCCTGGTGTGCCTGTAATTTGGGGAAACAGATAACCAACCTTATTAATGAAGGGCCTGAGATGTTTTATAAACTGAATTCGATGCTGCCCGTTTAGAATCTGAATTTAGGATGTATTGACTTGGTGGTATAGTATATGGTTATTTCATATACCTTGTTTCATGGTTTTAGTTGGGGATCACTGATCAGGGAAGAGCTAATATCGTAATTCTAGGTTTTGAAACTTTTTGTTGGTTCTGTTTCTGATGTTATACTTGAGGCTTGTTTGCTGAACTCTGTGTTTGTTACATTGAGCAGAGGGAGTCTATGTCTCACACTTCTGCCAACCTCTGACCTGCGCCTCCTGTTTAATGGAGATGATGGCTCTATCGAGAGAGTGGCCACATTAAGCACTGAGGTACTGTGCACTTCCATTGAAATTGAAGATATGTGTGCAGACAAGTCTGGAAGGTCGTTTTCAATTAAGACATCAGGTGGCAACATTTCTTACTACTGGTGCTCCGAGAAATCTAAACTACTGGGGAATGAATTGCTTGGGAAGGTACTAATGTCAGCAATTCATACTATCTTTGATATGTTCAATTATATGGTTGGTTGAAATCTCGAATAACAGTTTCTTTTTGGTTTAGATGAAAGATTTGCTTGCTCGACGACCTTCTCTGGCAGAATTAACTGGAATCAGTGATTCACGCCTCAACTGTTTTGCAACTCACCTCAGAGCTTATCTTGCTGGATCAACATCAACTGGAGTTACTGAAGCTACAGTTTTTTCAGACGAATTGACCGACTCTTCTGAACTTTCTTTTCCTCAATCTTCATCCATTGTCAAGGATGGTTCTGGACTGAAGTCAAATTTATTTGAAGTTGGCACATCAGAGTATTTCTTCCCCATGAAGTCTGCTGCTGCAACAGAAAAATCTAGGCTGTACCAGGAACTATACACTTCATCCTCTGACAATGTAGCTCCTGCTTCATCAAACTGTATCGATCCGTTCACTTCTAATTCGTTCCAGAAATACGAATTTCCTGAAGTAATTGGAGCTAACCCATTCGCCGTATCAAAGTTTTCGGGTGTACTTGGAAAATCATTAGAGCTCCCAGAAATACAAGTTTCTTCTTCAGGTTCTTCTGAATTCTCACCTCAATACTGCTGGTGCCCTCCCGTTGCATTAGCAATGCAGTACACTCTGGATAATTCGCAGTTGCCGATGCCATTATCTTCATCATCTACACTGCCTCCATTATCTTCTCTTCTATCAGCTACAAAGCCATCTAGCCTCCTGAGTATTTCAGATCTACCACAGCTTGAGTTTCCCAGCCTTCTGCCGGAGCCGTTAGCCAGATTGCCAACTTCGCAGCAGATCTCAACATTTACACCTCTTATATGTGACCCAATCGTGCATATTCCAGTAATCGATGTGTGCTCGTCTGGCCAAGGGTATTTGGTTAGTGCAGGCCCCTCTATCACTACCACAATCCCAAACCTCGCAGACCCTCTACTTTCAAATGCTGAATCAATGATAGTGGAACAAGGTGCTAGAGAAACTCTACGCATGCTTATCAGTAGCTCGAATCAACCAAAGCCTCGTCTACTTGAGGTACTGCCTTCTGTCTTCAACAGCAATGACGACATGCAAACCATAGGAAGCCGGGGTATTTACAGTGGAACTAGTGTTCTGGATGCGAGTCCAAATATCATGACCTCAATGGGGTTTTTCTTGGCAGAGAAGCACGAGGAGAGTGGTATTGGTGAACGATGCTGTAGCAGCGGAGATGAAGCAAGTGATGTAAAGGAGAATCCTTGTACATCAGGCATGCATGATTCTGATGCAGGGCAAGGCTGATTCTGGAAGAGATAATACTAGTTTTTTTGCCAGCTTTTTGTTCTGTTATAGAAAATGTATATTACTGTATGTCGATTGGCTATTATGATTTGAAGATGAGCAAGTCTAAACAGTCAAAATGTAAAGGGCTTTTGGCCTATAATGCAATCCCCATCTATATGCCGTACAAGAGTTTTTTATTATCCGTTTTGTTTATGTAGTATATATCCTTATTAACCAAGTTTACTCTCCAGATTAGTTGTCCTTAAATTAGATCCAAACATAATATCACAAATTTTAGAGATAGTGATCTGAGTTTCAATATTCTACGATGTACTATGATGTAACAGTTAGCAGGCACTCTGAAATCAACCAACCAACAATAGTTTTAGCTTCTGAACCTTAATTCTGCAGGAAAAAAATTGCAATTGCTGCTAAAAATATGAAGGTATACAATTTAAGCTGGCATAAACCAACAACTGCCGTACTGGATGTAGGATAACTAGTGCCCATCTCAAGTATATTTTGTTGCCTGTTCCACTTACGGTAGCTCTTAGGATGAATGATGACAGGACGACTTATGAATAACATTCTGTTCCCTAAGCTCTCAAGTATTTCCCATGTCATCTTCGAAACATTCCACTGACAAGTGTATACTGAGTCACTCAAAAACACTGCGATTAGCTTTCCATCATCACTTTCTAACATGTATTGCTCTCCATTTTTATCCTCCACGGCCCGGTTGATAAATTTTGGCGCTTCCTTGATATAGACCTTATCCTTCTTAGGATCATAAATGAGAAGCTTTGCACCATAGCCGAGAATATAGTAGAGTCCTTTGTAGACGACAGCATTGCAAAATGAAAAATAAAATGACGACTCATGCCGCTTTAATATTTGACGACTTGTCCAACTCTCGTCTCCACATGTTTTCATATGGGATATATAATAGCTCCCGTCCCACGCGGTTTGACCTCCTACAAGTAGACAATTTTCTGAAGTTGGCGGCGCGGTGAAATACAGTGAACGGTAGCAAGAATCTGCATTGTAATCAGGAAGTATTATTTCTTGTTTTGTTGATGGGTTATAGAAAAATAGCCCCTTGTTTAAATGGTCCTGCATGAGTAACCATCCATACCGTGCTGCTCGAACTTCACCCTGTGGTATATCTGGAAAGTACATATTGTGTAGTTCGCCATAAACTGGATGGTGTAGTCTGTAACCTGAACACACTAAAACGGGGAGGAGGAGATATATGAACCTTCACGTGGAACTCCTAATCGGTGGGTAGGCAACGAAGAAGATACTGAGTACCACGATTTGCATACAGAACGAAAAACAACTCCGTTACCAGCAAAGAGTCGTGAGAATATCTCTAATAGGAGTTCATTTGGAACAGCATCTGCCCATAAACTTTCGTTTCTGACTATTCTCGAATCTACTACTACTACTGCGCGCATCCTTCAAGATTTTCTTATGTGCCTCTATTCTTTTTGTTTGGCATTGCATGTGGAATTTTGTTTCGCCAGAAGAGGCGGCCTCAAACAAGGAATTTTCATATGTGCCTTGTTGCTTTCCTTGGTTGCAGCTCGTTACAGGGAATGACACCCAAAATGATGTTGAGCATCTACGGGCAATAGAGCACGTCAATCTCATGGTAATGCTCTTCTCTACTACATCATACATGTACAAGTGCCTATTCTCAGTCCAGTACACTGTATTTCCTCTCAACCCGCAGGACGAAGCTGGTGATGAGATGGCATAATATTGATCCATGAAAACGGCTCTATCACCTAATGTTTCCAATTTCACCCATTCCCTGCTGTTGACGTCTGCTCTAAAGATTTTTACATCCACAACCTCGTACATATGCATGTTCTTAACAATAAGTAAGAGCTCCCCGCAAGATTCAACCAGATGTTCAGATTGTAAAGTGTAGTGAGAGAGTAAGTCTGCAATTGAATCACCACTAATAACTTGTCGAGGGTGAAGGTCAGGATCCGAAAAATCAGATGCAATCAGATTGTAACCATAGGAGGACAGAACATGAAGTTTCCCATTAAAGTTTATAGGTTCGCCAGGAATATCATCATAGATGAATTCTCGCTCGATAAATTCCGTATCACCAAGGTTGCAAGAACTGAACCTGTTGTTTACGCGTGGTTGGAAAAAGATAATTCGACAGCTTGGATCCATTATGGATGATGAGAGAACACAAGGATAGGTGGTGTAGATATGGCGAACATTAGGAGTAGGGATCTGGAATTTCTCAACAGTCAATATATTGAGGGTGGGTGTTGACCTTGGGGTTGCCGAACCCCTGATTGGCACGGGCTCAACACCGGTGTTATCTCAATTCTAACAAGCTCTCAGGCATTCTAGCAGCTGGAACACGTTCCTGGAAGCTTCTAGAGGGTTGTCTACATTTGAATTGTGCCAGCTGTTGTGTTTGATATGCATACACCTAATCTTTGAGGTTGTGTGTGAACACATGGAGTGTCACTTTCATGGAATGATAGATGGAGCCTTGTGAGTGGTTATTAGGGAATATTGAGGTACATGGCATCATAAATACTCCTTGTTGTCTTGTATAATTCTCAGATTTGAAAGATGTAGATAGGATCAATTCTAGTGAGAGAAAGCTTGTTAAGCTATTGCTTGAAGATTAAGCTAGAGATAGATGAGAGAAAACAGTGAGATTGTAGGGAAGAACTCTTCCAAATCTGCTGAGTCTTGTATACTGTGGTGGTTTCTTGTAATCATCTTATCTTGATAGTGGATTGAGATCTACAGATCTCCGTGGATGTAGGTTTATTCATTACCGAACCACGTTAAAAACCTTGTGTGCTCTTTACAGTTTCTTGCTTCATTGTTCTTCTTGTTATTAGTCTTGTCATTCTCTGATCTTTGTAGCTGAAATACTATGTGATCTTGTTTGGGGTGTTCAGTAGTGTAAAGGCGCCAACACTATGGTGAACACGGTCTTGATAGCAAGAGGGAAAACCCAACATTGAGAATAGAGCATTCATTTGTGAATCTGTCCCTGAGAACCAACCATCCATCATAGCAACAAGCAATCAATTTATTCCACAACTCAGGAACCGACCTGACATAGTGTCTATGTAAAAGGAGACCAGTTGCTTATCGCGCAGTCCATTTGTATTTACGAGCCATGTGTATGGTTCACGTGGCAACAAAGGAGGATTTGAAATCACACCAGCAGCATTCTGTTCTTGTGTTCCGACTCTTTCTTCCATTGTTTGAAATCCTGTGAGACGAAGCAACAAACAACAGCAAATTAAAAACTCGTTCTTATGACTTATGAGACAATTACAAGCACGAAATCAATTCATGAATCGGAATCAAAACCGTTGTTGATCACTTTATTTATATATATATATATATATATATATATATATAGAGAGAGAGACAATATAATCGTTACCTTGATAATTTTACTACTATCGCAGATGTTAGCTTGTACGGCGAGGGTCACAACTCAAACTCAAACTCACAACTACGTGCATCTTGTAATTTATTATTGGGTTAAATACATATAACACAAAAAACAACAATAATTGCATAAAAAACCACTATCAAACAACATTTACAAAATGCTCGCTACAGTAGATCCGGATTTCAAAAACTCGCTACAGTAGATTTAATAAGATTTTTTGAAATCCGCCTACAGAAATGGACCTCAATATCTCGCTCAACTGGATTTAATAGCAAATTTGACACCTGGAAGCTAAAAATGGGTGAAACTGGCTGAAACTAGCTAAAAATGACCGAAACAAATTGAAACTAACTGTTAATTTTATATTTTTCCTGAAATTAACCTTTAAAACTATTTGTTAATTTTATAAAATGATTAAATTAACTCTAAAAATTATTTATACTAAATTAAATAAGTTAAAAAAATATGGAAACTATAATTACAAAAATTTAATCATTATTTTAATTGAAAAAACATAGTTTCAGATTAGTTCAACACATAAAAGCTAGTTTCAGAAACTAGTTTCCGACAAAAAGTTAGTTTCAGGAACTAGTTTCAAACAAAAACTAGTTTCATAAACTAGCTGAAACTAACTATTAATGCTAGTTTCAACATCATAAAATGTTAATTTTATTAGTTTCAACAGCAAAAATGCTATTTTCGTTAGTTTCAGCATCATAAGTGCTAGTTTCATCAACAAAAAAATTAGTTTGAGCAACACAAATGCAAGTTTCAGCAACACAAATGCTAGTTTCAACAACTAAATGCTAGTATCATTAGTTTAAGCATCATAAGTGCTATTCAGCCACAAAAATGCTAGTTCCAACAACACGAATGCTAATTTCATTTGTTTCAGCATTACAAGTGAACACAAAAAATGTTACTTTCGTTAGATTTAACAACAAAGATGCTAGTTTCATTAGTTTCAGCAACAAAAATGCTAGATTCATTAGTTTCTGTGTATAAAGATTAATTAGTTAGAAAAAATAGTTAATTATAATTAGCTAGTAATTAATTAACACTAATGGATGTCAAAAAACACCATCAGAATCCATTTTAGCGAGAAAAATAGAGTACAGCAAGCAATTGAGATCCAAATTGATTAGATTTTAGGGCACTAAAAAATAGAATGAACTTTTTTGTAAGAAGTTTTTAAATTTTAGGGCACCAAAAAATAGAATAATCTTTTTTGTAAGAGGTTTTTTAATGTGGTTGTTTTAGCAATTAGGTGCTCTAGAGTGGTTCCTTTATATATTTTTATGTTTATTATTTATATAGTACAAACTCAATAGGACAAGTTAACCCCCCGATTAGAAATCAAATCATATTAGGAGAAGAAGTTCAACATGATTTTCTTTTTTAAACGTTAAATATTACGACTACTACACTATTATTATGATTAATTAATTAGATCAATCCTATAATTTGAAGCTTGAGGCTTTTTTATTTAATTTAATTTACTATCTATCTAATAATATCTAATAATAATGTTGTAGACCACTCAATTTGAATCTAATTCACCGATTTTAATTTCAATTAGAACGAATTCTTGAAGAATCACGACTTTGTTAGGTCTTTTATTATTAGAAAATAAGTATGCGTATTAAGAAAGCTAGAAGCTTGTATAGGTTTAAGAAAGTGAAAAAGTGGCTATGGTACGAGTAAATTCGTTTGAGGAGGTTATTAAAAGAAAGGCAATTGTTGATTGTGATATGATCATATTACTATGATGGTCTGCAATTAGAGTCAAATAAATAAATTGTGTTTATTGTTTGTTGGTGAAGAAAGGGAATTGGTTCAGCAGCTTCCGTCTAATAAGTAGAACATTTGAAAGGAAGGATGTGAAATAGGAGAATACGAATTAGAATTCTTATTTTTAGAAGGCGAAGTTATTTATTGTAGAACTGAAAAGGCATTAAGATTAATCTTGTTGTTAGAAATTGTTAGAAACTTAAAAGACGAAACCACAGAGTTTCTATTATCCAACTGATACTTATTTGCCAGGAAATTACCATTGGAAGGAACTTGGCAACCTGTTTGGATTCGTGGAGAAGTGTAGAAGTCCTGCTCCATGAGAGTACAGTTTACCTTTAGATGCTACTGGACTGCCACATATTACAGAGATTTCAACAAAAACAGCAAGTAATGTTAATGAGCCATTGCATGAGATAGCTGTCTAAAAAACGTTTCATCAACCCTACATGTTCTTAGAAATCTGTTTCAATTGCACGCATCTTGATGAGCCATTGCATGTTTTTAGATATCTGATTCAATCCTGCATGTTTTTACAAATGCACACATGTACACTATGAAAGTGACAAAATATCCAGAGTTCCATTAGTATTGTAAGCAGAACTTGAACGTCTTCTTATGGAAAGGATGTCTTCTTGTGGAAAGGATCAGCGTTATGGTCATCAAGATGCAGATTTTCTCAAGGAGGAGTTGACTTTTTTGCATAGAGGTAATCAATTTGTTTCGAATCAAGTGCCAATTAATGTGTATTTGATCAAGAAGAAATTTCTCCAGCTTAAAAAAGATAAGCTCAATAAGTTTCCAGTGCACAATATAATGATTTAATGAACTTGAAGTTTCTTTTCTATATGGTGATATACTCTTAAGATATGTTGGTTTTTAAGAACTCCCACAGAACTTGAACGTTTTCCCACACAATATAAAGATCTGCTCATCCGAAGTGACTGCTAGCTGATCTTTTTCAGTTATTCTCATCAGTAGACCCAACTTCATAGTTTGCTGCTAGAAATGATTCAAGGAACTTATAAGCCATGATGGCCAATATCAATTTGTCGAGAAAAAGGATGATTTAAGAACATATGTCTTGTTGGTTGAATAACTTTTTCAACTAATTTAGCATCCAGAGATATGGGGGCGAGCATCACATATTTTTACATTTTGTTTTGCTTTTAATTATTCTCCTCAGTTGAATAAGAAGTTCAGTTTATTTTATTTATTTTTTAAAGGGAGCTTTGGTCGAGAGACTAGCTTTCTGGACTTTGATAAATATATTGGTTAGTTATGATCAAGATTCAAGAATTAGTCTTTGGTGTGATGGTAGTTTGTAAAGAGAAAGGTTTGATTGCATTGCATCTTAGGAGCATGTAAGGAGGTGTGTTTGATTGCATTGCATCTTAGGAGCATGTAAGGAGGTGTATACTCTATAAAAATCAACATAACAGTAGTGATTATGATGGAATTGTGAATGAACAATTGTAGTAGATGAAAGCGGATTGAGTCTGTATTTATGTTATTAGAACTCCAGGAAATCATCTAGGTATATGATGTTGAATTGTTGTTATTCAGGATTCTTTTATTTGATTTTTATTCATCTCCGATTGTTGTTTGATATTATTTTTATGTTCAATATAATTAGATAATTAGAGATCTTAATTTGATCTTTGCTATTTTTGTTTGATCAAACATAATGTATGTTTGATTTGCTTGTCTTATTTAACTTTAGGTCTCTCCTTGCTAACATTATTTAATAGTTATAGTACTGTGGAGTGCCCCGCACTTGAACCGCTATGAAAAATCACTCGTCAAGCGTAGCGTACATACACACACACTAGGGAGTCGCGTGCGCGTGCTACTGTGCTTGCTATACTAATGTTTTTACACCGTTTTCTCATTTGTTTGATTGATAAATTTTATAAATTGAATAGGACGTGTTTTAATGAAAATATATATAGATTATTCTAGAATTTATTCAACATGCATGTTGCTACGTGATAATCTTATTCCGTAATTTACGCGTGATAATCTTAGGTAATCTGTTATTTAGAGCCAAATAGTCGAACAAGCCAAAATAATAAAATATTACCAATGCAAGATTTGAAGCCAACAGCCTGAATGAGGTGGTATTTTTCAGTAATCAATATATATTTTGCATTTAAAAAAAAAACAAGTTAAACGTTCAAACTAGGAGTAGTTGCCACGAAGGAGATTATTTATCTATTTCCGTGATTTCAGTTTCCCTTCCAATCTAGTACTAGTACCTACCTACTCACACACAGTCACACTACACTCACTCATTCACTCTCTCTCCTCTCCTCCTCCATTTCTCCCACCAATGGACGAAACCACCCCTAGAAACGAACGGACCAAAGTCTCCGACGACCAGTACGACGCCGTCGGCGAGTGCCTTATACCCTACATCACCACCTCCCGCGAGCGCGGAAGCCTATCCCTCGTCTGCCGGCGCTGGCACAACATTGACTCCGTCACGCGCAAGCACGTGACGATCTCCTTCTGCTACTCCACCACGCCTCAGCGTCTCTCCCGCCGGTTCCCGCAGCTCGAGTCGCTGAAGCTCAAAGGTCAGCCACGCGCCGCTATGTTTAACCTGATCCCGGAGGATTGGGGAGGGTATGCTAAGCCGTGGGTGGAGGAGATCGCGACGAACTTGCCGAGGATTAAGGCGATCCATTTTAGGAGGATGATTGTGACGGATTCTGATCTGGAGATGCTTGCTGCTTCGGTCGGGAGCCGATTGGAAGTTTTGAAGCTCGACAAGTGCTCGGGGTTCTCCACCAATGGGCTTCGGGTTCTCGTACGCCTCTGCAAGTAATAGTTACTGCCTTTTGTTGTTGATATCTACTACTCTATTTCTATTCATTGCTGTTGAATTATGCTCTCCCATTAGGTGGCTACTGATTCATCAGCTAGATCTCGAAACAACAATTAAACTTGAAATAATATAAGGATCGATAATAACTTGTTAATAGGAACAATTCGCCAGTAAGCAGGAGTTATCGATGTGGTTGAACAACTCGTACGATAACCCCTCAGTAATCCACAACTACTACCTGCAGATTAGTCAGACAAACACAAGTAATATATATATCAGAATATTAAGCACAACGGAAAGTAAATAAGAACCTGTGTTTGTAAATTTTCAAGCAGCTTTGGATAGCTTGCTTGATGCCCAGTCAAGGCAGAAAAACCACTAAGAAGAATATGTTTGTACAACGCTGTATACTCCCTATTCTATCTTAGCTGAAACAATACTAGTCACCTCACGATGATATAGAACCCAATCTATCTATTCTATTCTCAATACGTTGTTAGAGAGATCTAGAATATAAACTAGTATAAAGACTCAAAAACAAACAACTAAACAAGAAAGACTCTAAACGAATTCTTTGGTTGTAAATTTCTTGCTCTCGAGATCTCTTCTTCACCGTCGATGTCGACATATATATAGTAGCGAAGTACTTGAACGGATAGCAAAGTACTGAGCGACTATTTTGCGAATCCAATCAGGAAACGCGTTCCTACTATTTAGCTAAAGAGGACATCAACTTTGAATGACTTCAAACTCTGAATCTGGACATGATTTCGTCCTCCTTTATCCAATAGAAATTGTATTCCTACTTGAATTCTCTCTCCTTTCTCCAAACGCTTCCATGCTCTGTTTTTTTTCTTTCTTTCTTAGTCAGAAACAACTTTTTCCTATTGACACATTCTGGAAGCTAGTTTTCTGCACACAATAAATATCTACAGCTGTGGAACTAGTTAGTAGTAAAGTAAAGGTAAAACACAGTATAAATTATTGTTGACAAATATAGGAGTTAACCAAACAGGTTAACTCCAAGGATAACTCCTTGGTCAACTCCAGTGTAAAAACACATACACTTACAATCTCCCCCTGTTTTGCCTTTTACTTGACACCATACATACCTGTCACACATAATTAGAACAATCTAACACATAGAGCAGATAAGCATATATAAACACTAACTAAATCCTAAAGCCTTAAACACATGCAGAAACTACTTAGCATAGAACATACTGTCAATATTACATATAAATGTAGAAACTCGGAACAGTCTCCAAGAGCACAAATAGAGTTCAAAAGAAGAAATAAGAAAAAGAAAAAGTTAGAAAAAAACAATCCAGAATCAGTATCTTCAGTCCAGAACTCTCATATTCTCATATCTCCTCTTGTCTTCAAACTTGATTCTCCCCCTGAGTAGCAGCATCTTCTCCCCTTGTACCACTTTCTCCCCCTTGGTGGCCAGTAGAAGCAAAACCCAAGATTTCTTTGAAGCTTAAGAGACCATCAAGTTCAGCTTGAACCGCAACCAATTGAGATCTTTTAGGTTAATTGGGAGTGAGATGGCCGAATTTCAAACTTTGGTGACAGCAGCGATTTGGGATTTACGGGAAGGTTGAAGGAGAGGGGCGAGAGAGGAGAGAGAAGAAGAAAAGGTTTTGAGTGGGAATTGGTAAGGTAGTGTTTGGGTAGGGTAATATGCTAGCTAAATCCTAAATAGTGTCAAGATCCTCCTCAAAAATAATATTGGTATATTTGAGATAAAATATATCTGAAAAAAAATGGTTAGCACCAAAAAACAAGATATATGGTATACCAAACATAAAAAATATTTTTGGAACAAATTCAAGATCAGGACAAAGAAATAAATTTTAGGAATTAAACTAAGGGAGGATATTTTGTATTTAAGAAATAACACAATTTCTTAATGTAACAGAAAACAAAATTCCCAACCGCATGCATAATGTACTCTCCCCCTTAACACGACCTATATGAATAACCAACAAAACACCACAACCTAAGAATTTTAGACTCAACAAATAATAATAAAAAAAAACACATTTATGAAATCACATAGAAAATTCACAATCAGCCCAGAGGTGTTGGGTAAGGAGTTGCTCAACTTCCAGGTCAACACTCGATCAAGAAACTCCCATATTTATAAAAGCCTCACCTGTATTTTTCACCTGAAATTTTAGAAGACGTTTGAAACAAGTTGCTTTCTGGTCTTTGTTTAAATCTCAGTGCAATGTCCATGGGCGAATTTGCAAAAATATATATTTTTTTTTTGTTTGTGCTGTTCATTATTTATTTAATGCAGCTTTTTGCTTTTGTTTCTTTCCAAACCTTCATAGACTTGAGACCCAAAGATTGCCAGAAAACCAGAGACAAGTTTTACTTTCCTTGCCTTTCGGACCTTTGCGGCACTTGTTTAGCTACATAGGAAATTCAAGGCCCCTATGTGCTCTTTCTCCTGTGAAAAGGCATATAATATGCAAAGGAAATTCAAGGTTCCTAATGAAAGACTGGTTGTCATTCATATTATTGTGAGCTGCTCAAGCTCCAGGAGAGGGCTTCCAATAATGAGCAAAACAAGGTGTCAACAGGGACTATTACTTTTTAGGGAAATCACTTTCACTTATGCATTCCAGAAAGCCAAACTTCTAGCTTACTTGCAACATAGTACATAGACTGATCACAAAGATTCATGTTTTTTCACATACACACAGACACATAAAAGTAAAAAATAAAAAAAATAAAAAAAATAAAAAAATGACAAACGCACACCACATTCATTCTACAGGAGTTAACTGTGGTGTTAAGCTAACCCCTAGTCGACTCCTAACTTTAGTGAAAGCAAAGACCAAGAGACCTCCTAAGACTTAGAAATCTCTCAGTGTCTAAGGGCTTGGTGAACAGATCAGCAAGTTGGTTGGTCGTTTCTATATGATCCATACTTAGAATGTTGGCCTCAACAAGTTTTCTCAAAAAATGATGTCTTATGTCTATATGCTTAGACCTAGAATGATGTACTGGGTTATGAGACAAATGTATTGCACTTAAATTATCACATAATAACAAAACTGACTCACATTTAAGACCATAATCAGATAACATAGACCTAAGCCAAAGAAGCTGCGTGGCATCACTACCAGCGGCAACATACTCAGACTCAGCAGTAGACAATGAGACACAATTTTGTTTTTTGCTAAACCAAGAAACCAAGTTATTTCCTAGATAAAAACATCCTCCACTAGTAGACTTCCTATCATCAAGATCTCCAGCCCAATCAGAATCAGAAAAACCAACAAGTTGTAAAGAAGTATCTCTAGTATACCATATACCAAGTTCAATGGTGCCAGAAATATACCTGAGGATTCTCTTGACAGCATTTAGGTGGGTGGTTTTGGGATCAGACTGATACCTAGCACACACACATACCGCATACATAATATCGGGTCTGGAGGCAGAAAGATATAGCAAGCTACCAATCATGGATCTGTATAGTGTTGGATCAACACTTTCACCTTTTCCTTTTTTACTGATCTTCACACTAGAACTCATAGGAGTTTTCATCACCTCTGCATTCTCCAGGAGGTGTCCTGCATTAAAAACAACACTATAGAAACAATGGATGTAAGAAAAATCAAAATTAAATCTCTGCTCTGGTGTTGAGGTAGGAGTTGTGCAGCGCCGCTGGTCAACACCATCACCAAATTCATCAACTTCTCCTATTGAGATAAAAAGAGCAGTTGCATCCTTTGTTTCTGCTGTTCTTTTCTCTTCTGCTGGATCTTTACCTTTAATGCTAGATAAGAAACAAAAATTGACTCGCTCCCGCAAGTTGTTAGCATAAGGTTTAGAAAAACAATTCCGAAGAGAAAACTTTAGGACAAACTTCTTGTGAAAAATATTTTTAGATGGTCTTTTGAAAATAAAAACGTTCATGGAAGCTTTCCTCTTCCCAAAAATATAAAATAGACCATCTTGAAGTCTTCCTTCTTTGGCGTGATTCATCGTATGTACCTAAAAACAATTACTTATAAAAGTAACAAGCTCTGATACCAATTGAAATAATATAAGGATCGATAATAACTTGTTAATAGGAACAATTCGCCAGTAAGCAGGAGTTATCGATGTGGTTGAACAACTCGTACGATAACCCCTCAGTAATCCACAACTACTACCTGCAGATTAGTCAGACAAACACAAGTAATATATATATCAGAATATTAAGCACAACGGAAAGTAAATAAGAACCTGTGTTTGTAAATTTTCAAGCAGCTTTGGATAGCTTGCTTGATGCCCAGTCAAGGCAGAAAAACCACTAAGAAGAATATGTTTGTACAACGCTGTATACTCCCTATTCTATCTTAGCTGAAACAATACTAGTCACCTCACGATGATATAGAACCCAATCTATCTATTCTATTCTCAATACGTTGTTAGAGAGATCTAGAATATAAACTAGTATAAAGACTCAAAAACAAACAACTAAACAAGAAAGACTCTAAACGAATTCTTTGGTTGTAAATTTCTTGCTCTCGAGATCTCTTCTTCACCGTCGATGTCGACATATATATAGTAGCGAAGTACTTGAACGGATAGCAAAGTACTGAGCGACTATTTTGCGAATCCAATCAGGAAACGCGTTCCTACTATTTAGCTAAAGAGGACATCAACTTTGAATGACTTCAAACTCTGAATCTGGACATGATTTCGTCCTCCTTTATCCAATAGAAATTGTATTCCTACTTGAATTCTCTCTCCTTTCTCCAAACGCTTCCATGCTCTGTTTTTTTTCTTTCTTTCTTAGTCAGAAACAACTTTTTCCTATTGACACATTCTGGAAGCTAGTTTTCTGCACACAATAAATATCTACAGCTGTGGAACTAGTTAGTAGTAAAGTAAAGGTAAAACACAGTATAAATTATTGTTGACAAATATAGGAGTTAACCAAACAGGTTAACTCCAAGGATAACTCCTTGGTCAACTCCAGTGTAAAAACACATACACTTACAAAACTAGCTTTATTTGAAAAGTGAGCTAGATTATACTACTAAGCTATAAATAAATGATAAACACCTCTTTTCAAATCAGCTTTGTTCACTCTTAATTCACGAGTTACTGAGTCAAGTTCTCATATAGGACTAGCCAGCCAACTTAGCATCTCGTTTTGCTAAACAGAGGCGTACTGATAATGGATGGATTCTTTTAGTAGAATGAAATATCATCTGTTGCACTATTTAGTCTGTATGCTTCATGGATTTCTTTATTCACTGACTAGCCGCCCTATTTAGTCTGTATGCTTCATGGATTTTGATCTCTATTGCTAAATGTAATGACTAAGATTTTTCTGTATTCATCTAAGCCTAATGCTAGTTCTGACTAATTTGTCCGTCCATCTGTTTGAAAGATCACTGTTGACTTATCTGAATGCAACGACCAAGGATATTAGTATTGGATTATCAAGTACCTGGGTTTGCTAGTGATAGTTGAGTTGCTCAAGTGAAATCTGTTCATGGAGTGATTCTCTATGTGTTATGTGAAGTAGAACGGAGACTAAGACATGCAAATTTGTATTGTTTAGTTCTAGTTACATAATTTAGGTTTTATCTTTTTATTTCTTTCACAAAACAATGTCTTATAACTTGAATGGGTTGGCTGGTGACCATGTCTTGGAAGAAATGAATACCTGTTTTGACATTAAATGTCTCCTAAATTTGATTATCTTCCATTTGCAGGAACATAAGAAATTTGTTTCTGGAGGAGAGTTCGATAATTGAGAGTGATGGTGAATGGTTGCACGAGCTTGCACTAAACAATACAGTTCTCGAGCACTTGAACTTCTACCTGACTGATCTTCAGGGAGTCAGATCTGAAGATCTTGAATTGATAGCAAGAAAATGCCCGTCTTTGGCCTCAATGAAAATTAGCGATTGTGATATTACTGAGCTTGTTAATTTTTTCAGAGCTGCAACGTTTTTGGAAGAGTTTCGTGGTGGCTCCATTGGAGCTATTGAACTGCTTGATCAAGGTGGATATATTGAGCAAAGGGAAATTCATAGTTCAGTTGTTTTCCCGTCAAGATTATGCGGTTTGGGGCTCACTTACTTGGAGGAAGCACAAATGCCCATTCTTCACCCCGTTGCTTCAAGGCTTAAAAAATTGGATCTCCTATATGCTATGCTCGACACTGAAAGCCACTGTAATTTACTACAAATATGTCCGAACTTGGAAGTTCTTGAGGTAAATCTTGAAGACTCTGTTAAGTGTTAACCCTTTAATCACCACGGATATCAGTTTTGTCTGTCTTCATTATGAGGATTCATGTTGTTGTTGGATTTTGATCTTTCAGCATTCTCTTTTTTATCACCCAAAATGAACAGCTGTTGCAACATCCTTGAGAGATAGGTTTATTTCCCCACCGCAAGTAATGTACAAACTTTCATGAATCAGAATTTTCTTTATTGATATAGCAGTTAACACAATCAATGAACTAAGCCAAGAATAACGAAGTCGACTTTAGGAATTCTTTGCATGTCCTACTATAAGATACGAGTATATAGTACAAGGCATCTATATAGATAGGACATTGCACTTAATGCTTATCAATTAGCTGCCAAACTTTATAACATTGCCCTTAATGGTTATCAATTAGCTGCCAAACTTTAGGACATTGCACTAAATGGTTAGCAATTAACTGCCAAACTTTAGGTTGATTCATACTATACTTGGTGAGGTTTGTATCAGAAATTGCAGCTAGATGAATTGATTGGAGATGGAGAAATCATGTCGAAGACGAGAGTAAATAATGTGTTTGTGTTATTGATTTCTGGAAAAATGATTCTGTACAGAATGAGCTAAGACTAGCTTTTATTTATACAAACTTTTCCCTCCACTGATTTGTCCTTAATGATAATTAAGCTAACTAACAGACTAATCACATTTTATTTACAACCCAAAGTCGTGTAAAATATTTTCCACGGCATCTATATACATACTGTACATGACTACTTCCTAGTTCGTTTGGTAACATTTAGTAATACGTTGATGCATTCTTAGGCGAACTTGAACCCAATTTGCAGAGCTTGAAGCCTTGAACCTGTTCTTCACATACTCCTCTATCCTTTATTTTGATTAGCCTTCGTCTGATAATTTGTGAAATGAACATGATGAACTTAAAGATAAAAATATAAAGATGGTAGATCACATTGATAGTGATTGATTGAAATTAAACAACCTGTTTGACCAATAGTCGGCATATGAACCAATACTACCCCACCTCATTTGAAGGTATTCAATGGGTTTATACTTTATATTACTCTATCATAGATGTTTGTAGTGATGTTCATATTTAGCTAAACCAAATCAGTGAACGTTGTAATGTTATGCAGAATACCTTTTCTGCCTTGAGTGTACATTCCTAACTTGTTAGAATGGATAGGCACTAGAAATTATAACAGAATTTGTTGTGTTCTTTTAGAAAAAGAAAAAAAAGAAAAGAAAAGCTATGAGCTCGTGATATAAGACTTGTTACTTATTGGTGATAGTGTAATCTTGGATATATTTTTTTCAATTTATTAAATAACTGGCTATGTTAAGTTTGTTGCTTGAGAAATGTATTTTATTTTTATTGAACAGACTAGAGCTGTAATTGGAGACATTGGATTGGAAGCTCTTGGCCAGTTCTGTAAGAAAATGAAACGACTTAGGATAGAGCGTGGAGCTGATGAGTTTGGTCCAGAAGGTGAGAATGGCAGTGTCACGCACAGAGGGTTAGTGGCCATTGCACAAGGATGCCTTGAAATAGAAAACTTGGCTGTATATGTTTCTGATATTACAAATGCATCCTTGGAATGTATTGGTACATACTCAAAGAGCCTATCTGACTTTCGGTTGGTTTTACTTGATAGAGAGATTATAATTACGGATCTGCCTCTTGACAGAGGAGTTCGAGCTCTTTTAGTGGGCTGTCAAAAACTTCAAAGATTTGCTCTGTATCTCCGTCCTGGTGGTCTCACTGACTTGGGTCTTAGTTACATTGGGCGGTGTAGTCCCAATGTGAGATGGATGCTTTTGGGTTATGTTGGGGAGTCAGACGAAGGTCTTTTAGAATTCTCGAGAGGGTGCCCTAGCCTGGTAAAGCTAGAAATAAGGGGATGTTGCTTCAGTGAACGTGCACTGGCTTCGGCTGCTCTGCAGCTGGCTTCTCTTAGATACCTGTGGGTGCAAGGATATCGGTCATCTGGAAATGCCACAGATCTTTTACAAATGGTTCGACCGCATTGGAATATTGAATTGATAACCAGACACCAACAAGACTATGTGCCTCCTACCCACTTACTGGCATATTATTCACTTGCAGGGCCAAGGACCGACATCTCTGCTACAGTTAAGCATTTTGACCCTTATACTTTGTGCCCCCCTTTTCGCTATAGCATATTAATGCTTCTATTAAGTGATTTTCTATCTTGTTCTTCTAGAAGAAGTGACTGCCTCAGTTCTTTACAAAGCAATCTTTTTCATTTAAATGTTTTCATCATCTTTGTTTCATCAACAAAATTTTACTGTTTTCTATCAGCTTTGATACTTGACTGTGAGAATTTTTATTTGACATTCTATTTTACGACACATCTCTGTTCTTGTGTGAATGCTTGGGTAGTATTTTTGAGAAATTGCTCCTTCTGCATAATTGCACACTAGTTTGCATCAGCTAGACATTTTCATTTTCGTTCGTTCTCCATGCATAAAGTGCCTAAGTTTTGAACCCTGTCATGCGTGTGCACTCCTGATTAGATGCACTTGGCTGTTGTGGTTCCTATACTAGACTTCCCCAAGAATTTCATCCGTGGGGAATAATTTGCTTCCACACTACTTCCAGTCCAGTAGTATATATCCCTCATATATTCTGCGTGCAGCCATCATTTTCAGGTTTTTCAACAGTTCCATTCCCTCCTCCGGGCTTTAAAGCGTGCAGCCCTCCCCCAGGACATATGGAAGATATCGACTGAGACTTGTCTTGGATTAATTTACTGGTAAGCTCGTGGATGCGCAGACTCTTAGGTTCAACTCCGATGTTGTAAATTCAGGTTTATTTCACTATAGTACCCCCCCCCCCCCCCCCACAACACCGAAACTACATAATGTAAATTATGTTTGCTGTAATTACCCTGAATGAGTCGTCTTCCTAGTCTGTATGTATGTGTTATCTCTGCCAAGCTCGTGGATGTGCAGTCTATAATTTCATACTATTTGAGAATATTCAAGAATCTGGTGCAAGTATCTTGGATGGAGGTCCAGTTGGTTAAAATAGAAGAGTAATATCCTCTGCGAATTTCTCAACTGTTTTCTTGCAAAAATGCCTGCTCGCTTCTTGCTGGATCTCATAGTGGTTTTTTAACAAATCTAGTTTCCTGGACAAAGCATGTAATAAATTAAGTTCAATTTAAATTTTCCAGTCGAATTAAACATAAAGTAATTTGTCAAGCCGAACAAAGATATGAATAGATCACTAGCAATGGTTGGCTTTGATTTTGTGAATTATTTTCTTTATAAGTCCAAAATAATCTTCTTCCATTTTTAGTTTACAATGGTTTAGTCTCATTAGAGTCTTTTTTGTGGACTCCACATGACACATACAATTTACATGCACCACACAATTAATGAAACAAAAATAACAATATTTGGAGCTTATTTAGGGTCTACAAAAATGTATCACATAAACCCCTAAAAAGCCTCCACTGTATTTGTAGTTTATTTGGAGCTTATATGGGACTTAAACTCAAATAAGCCCCAAATAAGTCCTCCATTGCTAGTGATATAGTACATGACATTTATCAATTATCAATATTTATTCGACCAAATATTTATTCGACCAATTGCACGCCACCAAATTGTTAAAGTTTTACTCCGTATCAATGAGTCACGACTACTCTATCTATCATGCGAACCAAATCAATGATTTACAAATTGATCGATTCTCTTGCAGATCCTTCATCTATTTCTACACAAGTGACGTATATTGGTCGACAAAACTCTTTTAAATTCCTTCTATCATGCGAACCAAATCAGACCATTCTAGAAGATACTGCTACAATAGCTTGCAAATTGCAATTTACAATTTTCTTATACAACAAATCAACGTCACTGCTAGCGTAGCTTCTCTCAGCTAGTCAGCTTTCTAATTAAAAAAAAGTTATTTATGGGAGTTGAGTTTGAGTTGTCATCTTGTACGAAATTGTCTAAATTAAATATGTTTTCTTGTTACTGCGGACTTGCTGGTGTCTCATTGTTAATGAGTGCCTAATCATCATTTCGATGTAAATATGCAACGTACGTTATGTTATGTATCATTGATTTCAAATAAAAGAAGACATGAGAAAAATAATACTCCAAAATGTCTTGCTGGTTTTGAATTTTAATTTGCTAATGAACATGATTCAATCATATTACATTAAAACTGATTTTGATTTCAAATATAGTCCTAATTTTTCCACCTATCTTGTTTTACCTCTAGAGAGGAGACGGGATTATAACGGGTGAAGGTAGACTTAGGAATTGATCCAATTTGGTTCGAATCGGATTGGTCCATCACAAATCAAATACATAATCGATACTCACCAAAATAGATTTGGACGTCAGATTCCAAATGAATTCTGATCAGTTGGATCAAGTTGAAAACTAATTTTTATGTATTGGATTGAGGTCACGCGCGTATATCAATTTGACAAGGGATATAGCTAGAGGGAAGCTGATATGTTCAAACTCTGAGCAACCTTGAAATATGTACATATGTATATACTTTCTTTCTATGAAGGTTTACAGATTGGAAAGTATTCATAAAATATGAATTTTCAATATAATATATATTTAGATATCTAATCAAAATTTTGAATTAGCCGAGTCCACAATCCGACTCCAAGTTGCTAAGTTAAATAGCCTAACATTTTGTTTTTTGTGTTTTTTGTTTTATGAAACCACGCATATAATATCCTTACAAAATTTCGTCCTCTCTATTAAGTTGCTTGCTTCATCATACTAGTATGTGTTAGGTGTAAATCATGCATATATGAATATGACACTACGAGTTTGGTGGAGTAGTGCGATTTCTTTGTCTATCCACTTTTGGTAATGAAGTTTCTATAAACAGAAATATTCACTCACCTTACTGGACGTTGTCCTTCCATTTATAGAATTTAGCAGGTAATCAGGTTAGTATATAAACAGCCTGGCCCAGATTAGTTGAAAAATTCGAACTTAAGTTAAGTACATGCATTATTAGCCGGAAGTCAATTTAACTACTACAGAATTGTTACAAGAAATCTATTGTTAGAAATAGATATACTGTTCATTCATACCAGCCTAATTAAAAAGTGCACCCGCATCCCATCTATGAGTGAACTATCGATTGCAGTTTTGACGGGACAATGTAAAGTTTGTCAAAAGGAACAAATAGGGTGAGATAAAAGACTGACAAAGTTTGTGATGTTTTTTTCAACTAAGCAAATAGCAGAAGTATCAAAAAGTATCAATAGATAGATAGATGATTCTGTATTGGTGATAAGGCGGTTCGAAATTTTGTTCGGTTCATTACTTACATCAGAAATCAACAAATTCGGGCACCAGGAAATGTAAAATTATTCTTGCTTCCTTACCTTGCAAGTTGATCTGCTATGAAATTTACTTCCATGTAGACAAAAATTGACTTGATCACTCCTACTATTGCTATTTGCTCTTGGATCTCAGTTATCATTTCCTGGTGCACCGCCGTCGGCTCCGTGTTCCTACAAATTACAAAGTTAGTGGGTGTTTGCAATAACTTAATTTATCAAACTTATCACTTATTTTAAACAGAAACAGCTTTTTGAGTGTTTGCAACAATTTATAAGCTGCTTAATTCTCTTAAATAATTAAGCTGGATAAGTTGAAGTTGGAGAAGCTGAGTTGTACCTCCTTCAACAACTTCTTCTTAAATTAAGCTGGATCTTAGTTGTTTTTGTCCAAAAAGTAGGTTTGCAAACACTACTCCTACAACTTATCTAACCTTTAAGTAGTTATTTTGCAAACACCCATCAAATTCTCTAATAAGTCAACTTTAACAACTTCTCCTTAAATTAAGTCATTTATTTTAAGTTGAAGCTATTGCAAACACTCCTTATTCATACACGAGGAGCCAGGAAATGGGATGGCGAAATATATACATATTAATACGAGTTTTATATGGAAGTTAATTTGTTTGTGAACTATATTTTTAAGAATGGCTAAAGTTGATTTAAAAAAAATATACATATCATAATTACAAAGTTTAAAAGTTCGGGAGTGATGGTCGCCACCCTTATATCCGCCGTTGAATAATTTATATAAATTATTCTCTCCGTTCCAAACCAATCTTCGTAAGTTGATTTTTTTTTTGAACTTTGAGCGTAAATTACTACTTCTATATTACACATAATTCGTATATAATAGAGTTACATTAGAAAGATATACTTGATATTCTTTCATAATATGATTTTATTATATTTTTTATTGTGTAATGTAGCCTGTAGGAGTAATTTAAGGTTAAAATTCGAAAAAAATTCAACTTATAAAGATTGGTTTGAAATAGAGAGAGTGCTAGATTTCATTCTTCCCAACATAAATTTTAGATTTTTAAAAGAGTTGAAATATATCATGAGTCGTGTGACTCACACCCTTCGTCATGTCCATCGTTTAGATTTGATAACAAAAAAGTTTTTTCTTTTACCGTCTTCTACTTTAGTGTACAATAGTGGCAATTTGTTGTCGATTTAATACACTAAACCGTTTTTGTTGCAATTTTAGTAGCCAAACTAGTTTAAGAAAAAGATTAAAAAGGGTTAAATTTTTCGATTTCGAAAACACATTCACGCTTCTAGCATATTACAGGTTGCAGTAGTGAGTAGATGTCAGTTACTAGGACCAGGAGTATCTCGGAATCATAATTACATTAATATTTTAAATTATCAACACTATCTGTAAAACTTTAAAAGATGCGAAAACTGTTAATAATGTGTATAAAAGTGATATTTTTCCAAAGGCATCTTCTATAGTGTCACTTTTGCAAACACAAGTTTCCAAACTTTTACGAGAAAGAGAGGCTATATTTATTCAAGTATAAGTTGGATTACCAAGAGAGAAATAGTAGAAGATGATTAATTCAGTCTTACACTCGCAATTATATATGACAAACAAAAAATTTAAAATCTATAGCCCTTGATGGTATCCCAAGTAAAGGACAATGGGAAGCCACATATATTATTCCCGCTTGATGCTAAAACAAATTTCAATTTATTATTCCATCCGTCACCCATCACTCTTTAAGATTATTTTGTTAAACAATCCTAAAAAAAAACCAATACAATCAAATTATCAAGATATAAATTAATCTTTTATATAATATCATTTCGTTGATTATTTTTTAATATATCCAAGAGTAACATTTTGTTAACATGACAAGAAAAAATTTAATAAGAAAACGTAAAAAATTCATTCGACCGATTGAATAGGTTTTTCTACGTTACACCATGGTGTTGTAGTGGCTATCGTGATTCATGATGCTTTAATCTTGTATTTTATGTGATTCAACGTACAAAACATTAAGTGTGTGTTTGGCATCACCTTATCAGGTGATTTCAATTTATTTGACCGTTTGACTATAATAAGACCATGTTCTCTTCGTATGAAATTTTATTATTTTCAGTTGAGTTCAATTATGTTCAGACCCATTCAGTTTTGTACAGGTTTACTTAGTTATACAAATATTTTACAATGCAAATAAATTTAGTTCAGTTTTGTTCAGCTTAATTCAATTCAGTTCAGTTCAATTCTCTCTAATTCAGTTCAATTCTCTCTAATTCAGTTCATTCTGTTTGGACGAAAGTAAAAATTTCAATTAATTAGTAGTCACCAATATAGCAAAGAGTAAGCACGAATAACTTTGTATCTGTATTTCCCTATATTGAATAATAATATCATTTGTAAAAAGGAGCTCACCTAGGAGAATCTAAAATTATTTTAAGTTGATATTTAAAATATTCGATATTCGACAAATTCGTTAACATCACTAAAAAGCAACATTTTACGACTTCCAATCACAAACTGATTCTGAACTTTCAGATATCTTAATTGCTTAGATTTCTCTCATTTCCTTCCTTTCTCCTGGTTCTCTGCAACCCCGAAAATGGCAGAAACAAAATCCAAATCTCCCAACTGCAGCAGCAGCACTGAGAACGACGAGACCGTATGGAACTGCTTCATACCCTATGTGACGGACGCGCGCGACCGAGACGCCGTGTCGCTTGTCTGCAAGCGGTGGTTCGAGATCGACCGGCTCACGCGCAAGCACGTCACCATCGCTCTCTGCTACTCCACCACGCCTCGAATGCTCTGGAAGCGGTTTCGCCAGCTGGAGTCGCTGAAGCTCAAGGGGAAGCCACGCGCGGCCATGTTCAACTTGATTCCGGAGGACTGGGGAGGATTTGTGAGGCCTTGGCTGGTTGAGATTGTTAGGTCATTTGGTAATATGAAGTCACTTCACTTCCGCCGGATGATTGTGAATGATGCGGATCTCGATTTGCTGGCTGGATCTGTGGTTACTAAGTCTTTGGAAGTGTTGAAGTTGGATAACTGCTCGGGGTTTTCCACTGACGGACTTTTGCGGATTTCTGCCGCTTGCAGGTAATCTAGGTCTAGAATTATCAATTGTTTACCACTGTTGATTTGATTAAGCAGTTCAGTTAGTCATATAGTGACTACTAGAGTAGAAATGAGGAAGGGTGAAGAGTACTCTTAGTTGGCTCTGGTGTTGATATTGTTGATTTATATATTCGATTATGATTTAATCTCTCACTGTGTCTTCGAAATCATGTTAAATTAGTTGATAGGTTGTATAGTGACTATTAGAGTAGAATCAAGTGATGAAGAAGGGTGAGAAGTACTTTTCGAGCTGGCTCTGGTGTTGATTTTGTATTATTGTTGGTTTACATCTTCGATTATGATTAAATCTCTCACGGTGTTTTCGAAGTTGATAGGTTCTTACTTCTGTTCTTAATAAATTATACTCTATTAATTTATTGACAAGTTAGCAGCTAACTGAACAGTTCTATCAGTATAGTGAGTTAGTGACTGCTAGAGTAGAATTAAGTTGTAAACAATGATATGATAGTGAGCCTTAGTTGTTGAATTCGTGTTCTCTTTACATAGGTTACAGGTTTATTTCTCCATGTGCCATGGAACATGTGTGGTGGTTGCTTCTTCATAAATTCTAGTTATAGGTGGATCTTGTGTACATGATTTGTGGGGTAGTTGAAACCAGGACATATTAGAAATGCATGTAGTGAATTAATCTAGTGAAACTGGGAGATTTGGGCCTATTATGATTCTTAGTTGTTTACTCAGAGACTGGTCTTCATCGATTTATGTATCTTTTTTTCATCTGTACTCGCAGGTCTTTGAAAGTTTTTTCATTGGAAGAGAGTGTAATTGCTGGGGATGATGGGCAATGGTTGCACGAGCTGGCTTCAAATAATACTGTCCTCGAGTCTTTGAATTTCTATAAGACAGATCTCTTAATTAGATCCAGTGACCTTGAGCTGATAGCTAGAAATTGCTTGAGGTTGGCCTCGGTAAAAATTAGTGACTGTGATATTTACGAGCTCATTGGTTTCTTCCGAGCTGCAGCTTCTTTAGAAGAGTTTGTTGGGGCCTCTTTTAATGAGCCTGCTGAACATCTTGATGAAGGCGTGTTCAATGAAAAGTATAGCTCCATAGTATTCCCACCAAGATTATGCCGCTTGGGGCTTACTTTCCTGGGAAAACCAGAAATGCCTATTGTTTATCCTGTTGCTTCAAGGCTTACAAAGCTCGACTTGATGCATGCTTTTCTTGACACTGAAGGCCATTGTTCTTTACTACAAAGATGTCCGAACTTGGAGAGTCTTGAGGTAAATTTTGAAGAGTTTCACTGATTTTCTTTTTGTTGCCGTACTAATGAGTGTTTCCAGTTTTGAAATTTTCTTTTCAATCGGTCTCAGTTAATTTTCTTTCTCACCTGTGAATTGATTTTCTCATCCTTTTGATGCACGTGCAAATTACAGTGTTCATCTGTTTTGCCTCTTTGGGTGAAATTATCCTCTAATTGCATTCATTAACTTGTTATACAAGTATGGAATTTGCCTCTTTGAGGTTATAAACATTATTGAGGTGTTCATTTAATCATGCCATTTCTTTTAGAATCAAGTTCTGCTGTAGAAGTTTCAAGTAAGCCAACACTGGCAACACATATATCTACCCCACTCATTTCTTTCAATGTGATTTGAACCCTGGATTTACTATCTTTATATTAACCTATCAAGTATTCTCATGACTCTGTTAAGTGAAAAGATGAAGTACAACTTGTAAAATAGTGTGTACTGTCTTATAAATGAAGCTAGACGACAAAATACCTAAATTAGGGGTTACACCCAAATGTTTACAACCAATATTTCGTCTTGGCCTCACACCTGCGCTCGTTTTCTAGAATTCAGTTTCTTTTTACTCTTGATATGTGTTCTTGTCTGCTGGTTTAGTTGGCTTGTTTGGAACCTTAACATTCTCATGACTTTACTCTTGGGGAAACTACTAGCATGCTGAGAGCCCAGATTGGGTACCCTTTTTGATTTATCATGTCAAGCTAATGGTTATAACTTATAATAGCCAGTAATCCTTCTCTAGTTTATGTATCTATTTGGAGTTATTAATGGTGTTAAGTACAGAAAACACATCTAACAAAGTTTCCTTAAAAAATGTAGATTTTGTGGGTTTTTATGCTAATTAACACTTGAAGATAAGATTAAGAGCCTATTAGTTATAAAATACTATTTGTTTTCAATTCCCACCCAAAAATTACTTGTACGGTTCTGTTAAAGCACTCACTCTGTATCATCGACTGAATCCATTCCCTATTATTTATTCCAGTTGCATCTGTTATCTATATCTAACGTTTGTGGCTGTGTTGTTTGTATATTCACACTATAAATAGTACACCGTGCTTAGTGCGGTGCCTATTATATGAAGAGAATATTAAAATATTTAATCAACTTAACTGTAACTATTCTATTTGTGTAATTCAAAATCACTATTAATTAAAATACTGTCTTGTGTATGATAATGGAACGCAATGAGAATAATTGAAAGTATATTGAAGACATAACCTGAAAGATTAAAGTAATAGTTATTGATAGCATGAGAAATTACACTTAATTTGGAGGACAATACTGGGAAAGGAAGAGAACATGGACCGAAAGACTGAAACGGTGTATTTTTTCGGGGGGGGGGGGGGGCAGCGAGCTTTAGTTGGAGAGGGGGACACTGGACCACAAGGGCACAAACATTGAGACTTATTATATTGTTATTATATGTATGTATGCTTCTATGTATATATATGGTAGAGCTAAACCAAAATAGTAAGAACATTTGTGTCTAAGTTGCTTAGTGTGTGAGTGTAGCCTTTACCCAACTTTTGTTCTCATTGTACTTTAACTATGGACAGTATGTGGTGGCTAGATAGAATTTGCCGTGCATTTTTGTGACCAAACAGAATGGATTATCTATGGTACATTGGTTAATAAGAGGATTTAACCTTTACATTTTCCTTTCAGAAAGTTGTTCATGATAAGAATTTTGGATGTTTTACTTATGTCCAACTTCCTTGCAGGCAAGAAATGTAATAGGAGATAGAGGATTGGAAGTTCTCGGTCAATTCTGTAAGAAAATCAAAAGACTTAGGGTAGAGCGAGGAGCTGATGAGGTGGAATTGGAAGATGAAGAAGGCTTTGTCTCGCAGAGAGGGTTAATTGCTTTGGCTGAAGGCTGCCTTGAACTTGAATACTTGGCCGTATATGTTTCTGATATCACAAATGCTGCTTTGGAATGTATAGGTACTCACTCAAAAAAGCTATGCGATTTTCGGTTGGTTTTACTCGACAAAGAGGAAACGATTACTGATTTGCCCCTTGACAATGGAGTTCGCTCTCTTTTGATGGGTTGCCTTCAACTTCGGAGGTTTGCTTTGTATCTCCGTAATGGAGGACTCACTGATTTAGGACTCAGTTACATAGGGAAGCATAGCCCTAATGTGAGATGGATGCTTCTGGGTTGTGTTGGGGAGTCTGATGCAGGTCTTTTGGAGTTCTCTAAAGGGTGTCCCAGACTGCAGAAACTAGAAATCAGGGGTTGTTGTTTCAGTGAAAGTGCCCTATCTATTGCTGCTCATCAGTTGTCTTCTCTTAGATATTTGTGGGTGCAAGGCTACAGGGCATCTGCCAATGGTAGAGATCTTCAAGCTATGGTTCGGCCTTATTGGAATATTGAGTTGATACCTGCTAGACTATATACCCATGAGCAAGATGGACAGCAACTGGTAGTTTCATTCCCCGCTCACATACTGGCGTATTATTCTCTTGCCGGGCAGAGAACTGATTTTCCTGCTACTGTTTTGCCTTTTCCATCCCCTCCTTAATGCTTAGGTAAGCACACACCGACACACGTACCCTGTTGTTTGTTGTTTTGTTGTATACAGGTGCATTGTTGTACATTCTGGTGGCCATCCTGCTTTCATTTTGTTTTCTAGGATTGCAACTTGAAAGCTTAGTATTGGGTTGTGCTTAGAGATTTTCATGTAATAAGATCTTCAAGAAGTGAGCAACTGCACACCTGCACTTGACCAAGTAATCTTCATTAGTCGAGTATTGAGATATTTGACAATATATCTGTACCTCGTGATCAGAATTCCATCTGTTTTTGTTGTACGTACAAATTGAGCTAGTATCCATCCATTCATTTTATCAGATTTTACTAGACGCTGATCAAATTCGATGAAAACTGTGCACTATGTTATCTACCTACAATGTATGATGTCATGTATCCATTCATTTGATCAGATTTTACTGTACGCTGATCAAATTTGATGGAAACCATGCACCATATTTCTTACTTTTTTTCTTTTTTGTATTTGTTGTTCTCTGGCTGCTTCAGTTAACATTCTCCTGTGCCATTATTCTCATCCAATATTCGTCGTATTCAGGTCTATGACGGATTTTTATTTACAGTCTTCTTATTTCGACATCCCCTAGAATCGTTGAGATTCCTCATGTAGAACAGTATCATGTAATTTTGCGAAAATAGTAGGTTGTTTTTGTAGTTTGATTCCTGGAAGGCAGAGGTTTAACTTTAAAGTTCAAACCATTCCAGTTCCACCATAACGATGTTATGTATCCTGCTATGCTTTGTTGTATTTATAAAAATTAAGTTTGTCCACTGACCAATTTGATCCGTAACATAATTTTCTTCCTTTTGTTGATGGGCTAAAACGCTTTAGTTGGCTCATCAAAGTTAAGTCAAATTGTTCATTTCCACCGTTTAGTTTCGTTAGAAAATGAAAGGAAGCAAAAGAACAGCAGGAAAGTTCATTACTTTATGTCCATACCATCAATCAATATTAATAATATTTGCGACTTTATGTCCATTTGATGAGCTGAGTTCACATGACAGCGGCTGTGAAAATGGGTCAATACGGCGAAGAAGAAGACGTAGCCTCTTTATAATCAACTTGAAGAAGAAAAGTTAGCTCCAACATCTGCAACAAAGTTGAGCGTTTCGTCACTGATAAGAGGCACTCACTCATCTTTATGAAAGAAAAGAAAAATAAAAGGCCCATATGAACTTCATTTCGCATTTCCAACTTTTACCATCTTGTTCATGGCATGCATTATGAGTACGTTGAGACTTACATGTCTACTAGTCAGCCGTTGACCTTCATTACCCGTCGTTGTTGCCCTATCGCGGTTTGTGGTAGCCAGGACCTTTGACATTTCCTATTTGATTCGAGTGGAATCTTCTGATCGCCGCACCTTTTTGTTGATCACATGTACCAGTAGTGTAAAAATAGCTCATCTTCGTGTTACATGAGTGCGATTCAATCACGGCATATAAGCTCCTGTGCGATTGACATGAGGACGAAGATTAAGAACGTGCTAGTAGTAGGGACGCTCTCAAAACATGTAAGCTGGTGACAAGTGAAGCTATTAGACCCAAGTCTCTTTAGCAAACTAATCATGGAAATCACATACCATTAGCATTTGTGAATGTGTAATATATATGATTTGTTTATCTATTATTGTTGGGTTCACTAGTGAAACTGCCAAGTTGTAAGATGTGACCCATTAACTATCATAAAGTCTCAAATTACAGGACTTAAGAATAGTTTTTTAAAGGCCACCCCATTATTATTCCGTTGCCTTTTCTCTATTGGAATTTTCCTCAATTCCCTATTTGTTTGGGGTTAGGTGGAAATGTTTCGTCACCTCAAATTGGTATCTCATTCAAATTGAAATGTGTATGTGTTATGGATAATTATATTCAATGTAACAAGAGTTTAGCTCTCGGGTAAAATTGTATATTTTCATGTACTCTCATATTAATTAAGAAGAATAATGCATTCTCTTCCCGGTTATACTTTAACACGTTATGAGCACGACTCTACCCTCCTGAGTTTTTTCACCCACCAATTCCATCCAAAAATCAATTTCGTTCAAAACTTTCTTATTCCGTCCTTCTATCAAAAGTCAATATATACCTTCACCATAGTCGTATGTATATACACCCTCACCATACAAGCAATTCAAGAAAAGAAAACAAGCGACCTTGATGATGAATTCATGTATTCAAATTCAAGACTCAAAGATCGATCGAGATTCGAGATGATAAATAATGATCATCTTAATACCAGGAAGCACCTTTATTATTTTATTCTTGTTATCATTAAAATAATAAACTAATTTCTCTTGCTTGCACCTTGATGATTAATGTATGTATGTGATTACTGATTACTACGAGTATATACTTGCACCGATATGTGCCCTGGTGATGATATTTTCACAGTATGTTAATTTTTTTTCCCTCAATATTATAATGGTATTTTTTTTTTTCATTCCAACGGTTGAATAGTGGTTGTTCTACTTTAACGATAAGGATAAGGCGCGTAAATTATAGTACTATAACCGTAGTACTATCATGCCCATTATTTACGTTATATACGATGAATAACGATGATGATTTCTTGACGATGTCTTTGTCTTTGTATGATGAATAGGATGTTCTTTAGTTGTTATGTTCATGCAAAAACACGGCCAAAACCCCCTTTATGTGCCCGGATTCGCTGGAGTATGTATGATTCGCGCGTATCAAGAATTGATACCAAGATCTGAACACCGTTACACATGGTTAGTTCCATCGAAAATTGCCGAGTCTTTTTTAGTGTGTATGATTGTAAGATATGCACCCAAGTAGGATCCTATTTCAGATAAGAACCGTTGGAGATGACTAGTGGTTAAAGTGGCGCATTGTTAGGGATTCAGGTGGATTAAGAGACAAAGCTTAAGACTAGATATTACTACTGCTTTGTAGCTGATTGAGTTAAGATATGACATCTTTTTATCGTTAGTTGCAAAAAGTAGAAAGATGCCATTCCATTCTCTAATTCTAAGGACATTGATGAACGATGGCTTTGAGAATTCTGAATCACATATTTCTAAAGTCTTGTCAAACCCTCTTCATTTTTAGTTGGGCGGCAAGCGAATATGAATCTGCTAAAGCCAATTATGCACCAACCCTTAGATCGACCGGGATAGATCGAATTCAACATCTTTATGCTAATTTTATCTTCGCATATTCTACTACTAGTGTCACAAGTCATAATAGTACGGAAACCACACATTCGATTCGCATTACTAATTCTCGTATATCTACCTTTAACACTAAATTTTATTATCTCGAAGTGAGAACATAACAAATTTTGGGACGTTAAAACACGGCTATGAGAACTGCTAAGAAAAGAATCCGACAGTCTTTCACCATGTTAGTGATTACTAGGAGAATTACTCCTAAACAAGAAGAACTTCACTACCATGAGCACTAGTGACATTTTGATTTTGAGTTTTGTTGGTGTAAAAACTGAGAGTTGACTTAACAGAACTTAGTAGTAACAAGTTTTTGTTATCATATTGGTTATCCATAAAGAGTATGTTTAATAAAACGAAATGATAAATGGATTGATAGTTGATAAAGTGACAGAAACCTGCTACTACGTGTGACTACTTTAGCTGGACAATGTCAGATTATAAAGAGTATGTTTGGAGAAACAAACTGATAATTTGACTGACAAATGAACAGATAAGGTGACGACTAATAACCGATAAGCCACCTATAGTAAAACTATCAAATAAATTGAAATTGCCTTATAAGATGACTAATAAGATCACACCACACAATTCGTGTGTGTAAGGCTCTGTTCTCTTCGTCTGAAATTGATTATTTTAAGTTCAGTTCAGTTCAAATGCATTAAGTTCAGTTTGGATTTGCCTAATATAGTACTTTGTACTACAAATAAGTTTACAAATAAGTTTAGTAAGAAACTTTGACTTAAAGAAAATGTCTTGACTATTTAACATGAGAATAAATGCTAATTCAATCTGTAGCAAACGAATATGAATCCCATAAAAGTTAGACACTCGTGCACTAGGCCACCATTGACCAATCATTCAAAAAAGATTGTCCTGCAAATTAATAAAAATGTTCTATTTAAGAAAATTCATATAGAATAGAACATACTAGTACTAATAAATAAAACCAAAATTCACTATATTGGATAAAGGCAGAGATGCTTCAATTTAGTGGATTTCACAATCAGATCACATTATGAATGAAATGAACAAAACCCTAACGTACATTGACCTAATTCAACGCACTAATTTCAATTTCAACACTAAAACCAGTTCCTCTTGAAATTAAACCACAAAAGCTACTCACACGTGTATGGCTTAGATACACTTTGGATATACGGTCACAGATTGAGCCACGTGGACAAGTCGCAGCATACACTTTAAAATTTGACTCGTTACTTTGGCGCGACTTGATCATACAACTGATTCTATTTTATTCGATCAATACCATAATTTCGCCATCATATATAGTTCGGTGAAATAAGATTAACTAATATGTTAGAAAATACATCAGCTTATCAGCTATCATATTTTTCGCAAAACAGACACTAGTACGATTCTTCCCTAGAAGAATCATATGCAGATATGATAAGTGTTTAAAAGATTAATATGCCATTTAGACTTAACAGTTGACACCAGTAGATATGATTCACTAGCATCTCCAATTGACATTGTAACCTTACTCAATAAGGTAACTTTTCTGCATCCAGTCAAGCCATAACATAGACCAATAAACTTTTGATGAGGAATGCAGTTACTACTTGAGTAAACAAGCAAGATAAGAAGATCTCATTCTCAGGAAGCACAAAGTCATAGATATATTGGCTCATCATGAAAGTACATAGATAAATATTGTAAAACTTTTGACTATGGCATTTTTCTTTCTTCTTTTTACATTCTACATTTGCCATTGCATTCCCACATATCCCCGATTTCTTGGCGATTGTATGTGACAATCATAAGGACCGATATCACCAAGATTAACCACGTAGCGATTACTTAGTACCTTTGGCTGTATAGACGCGGATAAGCAAGAAAGGAATCAATATAGCCAGGGTCGAAAACCATCAAACCTCCATCGTTGTTCTGAGTCCAGTCGACCAATATTTTCGAGTTGTTTTGAGGCTTCTGCACCAACATAAGCTCATTAGGTTTTGGTTTGGTGTTATTATTGTCGTCTAACAGATGGACAGTTGTTATGTCGTGAATGCTCGGTCTCCTCTTGTCCTTGCCCCCTGAGAGCTGCCTTAGGTAGTACTTCTGAGCATGGCTTGCTACTTGAGTAGGCGTTTTCGATTTCACAAAGTTCCGCGAGATGTTTCTCCAGTCACCTTTACCGTGCTTTTCGAGTCCAAGCAGAAATCGCCTGCACGTTTAGCAACAACAAAAATCATCAGAAACTTCAAACGATACCGATAAAAATGCACAATGATGATTGTTTTAAGCTAATTCTAGTAGACTAATGAGTTGCAAAAATCTAGTGATTCTGCTCTAGACATGACCTAATAGACCTCGTTTAGGTAATAATTTTATGATAACTACTGTAATAAACAGGAGGGGTAATTCATTCTTCACCTGTGTTCTTCCTCTGTCCAAGGAACGCCTTTCTTCCGTTCTTGATCACAAGTCCTAGCCTTCTTCCTATAGACATCGAAACCGCGATGATCAGCCAATTCCCAAGTAAAAGCGGAAGCCAAGTAGCCAGGAATCGGAACCAAACCATCCTCGATATCCTTAACATCAGCCTCCAACTCCTTGTACTGATTCATCACATCGTAAACCGACTTGCCAGGGATCATAGAAGCCACCTCATACCACCTGTTAGGCGTATCCTCGTCGAAAATCGCCAGAGCACTCTCGAACATCTTGTTCTCCTCCTTAGTCCATGTGGTGCTAAGCCCCTGGTTGATAAACCAGGCCGAACTAGACACAACTGAAGTTGGACACAACGTCTCCATGGAAAGTTCACTTGGGCTTTTCAGCAAACAGTTGGTGTGCTGTGCTAGATGTTTGAGAAAGTTTTTAGTTCCATGGAAGTTGTGTGGCAAGCATAAAGTAGTTGAGGCTAAATATACACACAAAAAGGAGTTGGGATTTTTACAGTGATATGATACCAACAGGGGCCTGAAAATGGAACAATTTTAACTGGGAATCAGAATCCTCTTCTTTATCCTCAAGAGCATAAATTTTCAAGAATCTTGAAAAGACTTTAAAAAAACCTTTTCAGAATCTTTGAAACTGCAGTGATATGGAAATTTCCCTGATCAAGATTCTGGGTTTGGTTTATCAAAAGATCTCTTTCAGACTAGGTTTTTGGAGATGGAAGTATAGCATTTGAGTGATCTTGATCTTGGAAGAGCTTATAGTAGATTAGATGATATAGCAAATGGAGTTTTTAGCCTTTTAGGATTAGACGGGGCAGATTTTATTTTTTTTGCAGGTGTTTTTTAACTTATATAGTAGTAGGATCAAGGATGTTACTTTGCACTTGGGATTTTAATGGTTGTTTGTTTTAGTATAATTAATTCTACTTAATTGAGATAATCATAGTCACTAGTGTACATTTGCTACACACGTTTTCTGCATTATTGTACATATTGTTATCACACGGGGCATCAATATTCTAATACTACACTTCTACAAAGTGTTCTGAAATTTTCTTATGTTTGACGATTGCGTTAAACTTCGAACATTTTGATTACTTACGTCGTTACTAAATCAGTAGAAAGTTTTTCAAATATAGCTATGTTCAATCATATGTGTATATGTGTGAGTTATTTGAGTTCATTCTTTAACGTGTCGGAAATTATGTTTTATGTTAGAGTTACGTTTCGATAAGTTGAAGGGTAGAAATCTATACGGACGATTACGAACGGTTATTTGTCAAAGTTATAATCAACCCGCCTATGGTGGGTAAGGCAAATCATTAACCGTGCGGGTGGAATTTTCTCCCAACCGCCGCGGGTCGGTTGGACTAATTACGGCGGGTTGATTGGCGGTTTAAACAAAGACATGAACTTTTCCATACAAATCATTAAAGAAAGATACATTAGCATTCATAAGCTCAATAAACTGAATTGCAGTTACATATAAGAGAAACATAAATAGAATTTAAAGTTTTAATACAAGTATTATTATAAGTAAAATAAATTCAAAATACAAATCCGTGAACACCTTAATTATGATTTTCATGACAAAACTTATAAGATTGCAAACTAACACCAAGATCTTGATAGTGGATACTAGTATTTGGGGCTTGGCCGGTTGTGAGCTATGAAGTCAACGAAGGAAAGGAAAAGAAATCTAATGAGTATTGACTATTGAGTGTGTGCTACTCTTACAGTTACATATAATTAACTATAAATTATTCAAAATTAACCCAAATAACTTTTTAAAATTTTAAAATATTCCAAATATTTTTTAAAACAAGTCCTTACCCAATTTATATGTCAATATAAGATCCAAAGATATTTTTAAAAAAAAATCCCTATTAATTATTAAAAAAAAAAAATTCAGCTCCAGATCGGAGTTGTATTTTACGGCTCCGACCGAAGTTATATCTTACAGCTCCGACTGGAGCTGTCCATTCCCAACTGAAAATGGACAACTTCGATGAGTTGTAAAACACAACCTCGTCGGAGCTGTCAAAATGTGGTTGTCTGTGGTTAATGTTACATCAACTGCCTAGGCCCTGACTCTTAATGTAACTGGGTTCTCATTTTTTTTTTTATTATTTTTTTTTTTTGGGACAATGCTTGATGATCCAAGGACATCAGATGGTGTTCAGCAGATTGTTGAATTTTGTTGACATTGTTTGATGGTCTAGGAACATCTGGTGGATAAAATTAACTTTATTATGATAATATGTGATAAAATTAACTTGATTTTAATAACATGTGATAAAATTAGCTTGATTACGATAATATGTCAAACTCTTTCTTAATCGTCAATCGTCAACTTGAACAGACATAAATTTCGATCACATCAATAGATTCGTCGTTGTTCATGGTATATTAAGGTAAGTATATATGATTTTTTTTTTGTGTCAATAGTATATTTATAATTTATTTCGGTACTTATTTCTACTAAAAAGAGACATAAAAAAAAGAAAAAACAAAAATTAAAACTATTTTACAAGAACACGAAAACACATATATATAGTGTGTGTCGTAAATGCTACTCCCACAAATTTAGGCTCCTCATATCTCCACCTAGATGCATCTAGCAAACTGAGTTCTCTGTTATTATTATTATTTATTTTTTTGGTTTTTTTTTTTTTAATTGATTCAAAGTCTTCATCTTACTATTTCCACAAATTAATGCTCGTTTTGTTCTTCACAACTTGCCAACACCCCTAGCCTATAAATACATAGATGCGCGTGACAAGTAATTTAAATTGTTGTCACTGCATTAATCAGAATAATCTATTTTTACCATCTCCCTTCAAGGCTCCAACCTATACATACCGAGATACAAATAACAAATATTATAATGTGATTGATATTGCATATGGTAGTGATTAGTAACTTTATCTTTTAATAAACTAAGTATCTTTCATATGAGTCATCAATTATCTTATTAGTAACATTTCGATAATAAACGTGACTAGATTCAGCGAATACACACACTTTGTTTTTTCTCTTCATTTCAATTACTACTAGTGCGTCAACTTGTTGAAATGTTATTTCGGTACCCCATTTTCCTTATTTGGATTCTTCATTTTGCCCTCTTGAGAACATGGGCTGGATACAAAAGTTCTAGTAAGTTCAAATCAAAGATAATGAGGGTTTTAAAATTTTAAGATCATATTCCCTATAGTCTCATAGGCATAATGTATAAAATAGTATGCAATCTTCATTCTACACTACACCGAGGCCCAAGATTTCAATAATTAGCAATGACATTCATATCAACAAAAATACACTTTTCTTTGTGGAATTCCCTCCAAAGGAACTCTAAAATTGAACGAATTAAACGAGCTTAGGTGTAGATGAATTTTATGATAGGTGGCCAACTGGAAAGTCTAGAAGCGCATACGAGTGAGAATAAAAGGCGCTGGAAAGAACACTTGTTGGTCGATGGGGCCATCATATTATTGCAAAGAGCAGCCTAGGAGTAATTGAGCCGGCCCAACAGGATTACATATGGTATCAGAGTCGAACTATCCCGAAACCCATAAGGGTGGACTGTTAGTCTGGACAAGGTGCGACGGGAACATCGCACAATTTAAGAGGGGTGAATGTAACACCCCATAATTTCAGAGTGTTTAAATGGATTGAAACCGCTATTCATACCTTTATCTTCAAGAATCCATTAAGAAGAACTTCATAGTTAAGTGCACTAGGTTGATCTTGGAGTAATTTTAGGACGTGTGAACTACCGAAAAGTCTCCGATGCTCACACGACCGAGAACAAAGTACGCGAAAAAGAACACGTATTGATTTGTGGGGCCAACATATCACCCCCGAAATAATTGTAGATCTTCGATTCATTAATGGTGGGGTGTTATATTTTTAGTTTCAATAATTCTAAGAAGAGAAAAGAGATATAAACATGTTGTCGTATGATATGCAAATATATTACATTGTTAAATTAATCCTTTCTTTAAAAAAAAAGAAAAAGAAAGTAGAAGACATGTTTGGAGTAAATATTAAAATTATGACACGGTTACACCGCGTGTAATCCAGTAGGATGTTTTTATTTGGTGTAGTGTGGCTGCGATCATGCTGATCATCAGCACTACCAGCCATCTTTATTGTGTTGTGTCACCACATAATTATAAACAGGCTAACCATTCCTCCATCCTGCAAAATTATATCCATTTTTCATTTTTCAGTGTCTAGCAAAACTATAACCACCTTCATTTTTTTGGTATTTTTCCGTTTACTTACATTTCTCATCTACTCTTTACATACTTTATCTACTTTTATTATTGTTGAATAATATATTGTCTATAATTATATGTAAAACTCTAATGAGTATAGTTATTCTAAAGAGAGGGAGTGAGTTCGGATTTGCATAAGATTATCATGCTACTTTTAATCAATCCGTTGGTATTAACTAATGATTTCAAAAGTGGTTTAGAAACCAAAGTGAATTAAGTATGCTGAAAATATCTTGGTTTCGATTTTTTCAGTTGTACGTATATATAGACGCCTTCTCCACTCACGCTCGTTAAACGACACATCCCAATCATCATTATCCATAACATGTGATTAATTTCATTGAATCAATAATTATAAACAACACCTAGGAAATTTTAATCATGCACACAATCCATAAATCTCATAGCTATATATATAACATGTGGACTGTGGAGCGGGGTCATCTAAAGTTGATCAAATATATCTTCCATCCAATTTGAACACTCATTTTCGGAGTGTGGTTTATTAGTTCTTTTAACATTGACTTTTATCAAAATTACTCTCAAACATTCCTATTATGAGTAAGACTTCCACCTCCAAAGCTACCTTCAATGCTCACAAAATCATTTGAGGCACCTCAAGGTATTTGAGACCATGGAGATGGTCTAAAATCTACTACAGTATTTCAACAATCCGATTCTTATAGGCTTTAAAATCTTTTAACCAAACCAATTTATATTTGAGCTTTATAAATAAGTTGGTGCCCGTAAAGTGATTATTGATAAAGAAAGTAGATTGAATCACACTTGTGACCAATCAATGAAATTAACCTTTCAAGCATAATGATCACACGGTTTGCGTAAATATCTTGAGCAAGTGCGTTTCGAGCGCCCCACTAAGACTAAGGTATATGACATGCATGTTTCTATATATACGTCGGTTTACTACGTATACTTAAGAATTCAATATGTGTGTTAACTGTTAAGTACGTTTTATATCGCCTAATCCGTCACTTTATCATATGATTTCATATATATCCGATTAAGATGATAGTACTATATATCACTTCACTATATACCGATCAACTAAGATCAATTAACGGTCACCGTATACATACATACACACAGGTGCTAAATCGTATATATACGTACATGTACGGATATATTTATATGGGACATAAACCGAATTGACTGGCAATGAGAAAGGTGGTTGATATAACTGGACCATATTCATTTGAAGTAGTTGTATCAAATCTTGACTCTTACCTATATAAGGTACAAACTCAAGTTTGGGATCAGATTCCATTTTGGCTTACTGCTTGTATTAATCATGATGTATCTGAGGAGTCGACCAGGATAGTCGCACAACCTCAACAACAAGCACCTTGTAATATACGTGTGTGAAATAAAAAAACTACTTCATCAAAAAATTGGACCATATTCGGTTAAATTCATTTGAAAATTTTCATTTCATTTCTTAATCTTAATTAGCAAATTGACCAATTTTTATAAAGTAACTTATTGAGTTTCTGTGCGCCTTTTTTTGTGCATAAAAAAGTTATAAGGTCAAATCTTAATGATACTCCATTTCCTTTCCTTTCTTTGAAAGGACACAAAATTAGGAAATTACAAATATAACAAAAAATAAAAACGAAAAGTCAGGTAAATGTGATACATTTAGCTAGTTGTTTCCAACTTTTTTTTTTCTATTTTATAGGCCAATAATTGGTGAAAAAAGCTATTTTGGTCCTCATGAATTTGTCCTCAACATTGCCAATTGGAACTAGCTTTACAGAAAAAGGTCGAAAAAACAAAAAAGCAATATAAATAGAAGAAAAGCAAATCAATTAGTATGTCACTATAATTCATAGTATATAATTATTTAGGCTACGAAAAGATGGATCATTGAACGTTTCTAATTTGCACCGTTCGATTTCATTATCATTTTCTCTTTTTTCCTATTTTGAGCTTTATATCAAGTTTCTATTACCTGACTCCATCTGCATGTTATAGCCAGCCACATAATACTATTTCAATCAACCTTATTGTAATTGACTACGTCGATCGACCATTAATTTTTCGGAAAATATGACTCATCAGGTATCAATCACTCAAATGATCGAACCATTTTTATCATACATGTAAGTCCCACCCACGTACAACGAGAACAGACTTGCGACCTATTTGAGGTTCAGCCAAAACTCATTTGATAATTTTTACTTGGATTCTGTCTGATAAACTGAATTGAATTTATTTATACAGTACTGTATACAAAAACAATTGAGCAAAACAGAACTGAAATAATTTGAATTGAACTGTATACTTCATTTCTTTCACACGAATCAAACATCGCCTTACTATATTTTCTGTGAGGAAAAATGAAATGGTAGAAATGAGACATAGATTGGTAATAAAAGATGAGATTGTTCTGATTATGTGAACATAAATTGATGAAATACTAAAAAGGAACGGATGCAATATACAACTACACAAACGCATTATTCAGATTCTTTAATCTTCTTTGCTGATATAACTCTCTGGTAAACAAAATCCTATAAAACCAAAGCATCACAAACACAGTTCATCACTTTCAGGTTAAGAGTGTATATACAAGTATACAACTCCGCCTATAGTGGTGTTCACTTTTCCCCTGCTTAACATTTCGGAAGATCTTTGGGAGGTTGTATGATCGACTCGCTAGCGCCCTTCCCGTTTTCGACTAGGAACACCATCTTAAGCCCCCATGTCGTGTGTACTTCCAAATGACAGTGCAAAAACCAAACACCTACACGAAAATCAAATAGTTAAAACAATGCCGCACATAATGTTGAGAAAATGATATATATTTAGACGGAGCAGTTTTTGTAAAAACGGACCAAAAATTCTGCTTAAAACAGCTAGCGTTCCCAGAATTACAGGGATTTTAAGTTGTAAATTTTGTGTTTCTGTATGTATTTACGGTTACATTTTTTATCTTAAAAGTGATATATGTGTACCTGGATTATCAGCCCTGAACCTTATAGCAGTCCAGCCAGCAGTAGGCACACTGTAAGTGTTCCTCTCAACAGGATCAACAAGATTGAATGATTTCGGATCATTTATCGGATCAAAGTTGCCTAATCCCTTTCCAACTGCGAAGAAATTGAATCCATGCAAGTGCATAGGATGGCTTTCTGGGGCTATTATAGCTGTACCCTGGATCACTACTTGAACTGTTGAATTATAGGCCAATTTGTAAACTTTCGTACCGTTATTGGTCTGCATATTTGTTGGTGGGGTGCCGGTATAGTTGTAAGGAGTTGGTGGGTTCGCAGGGAAATCCTCGGTGAAAACTCCGCTTATGTTGAAGTAATGTGCCTGAAGGAGTGCGGTTTTAGGCATAACGAATGTTACATTGTTTATATCCGCGACCACACGGGACCCGTTTATACAGGTCGAGCATGGATTCACCCCGACACCAACGGCTAGCAACAAGGAGTGATCAACTGTCAAAGGGATGTTTGCTGGGTAATCTTTGGAATTGAGGCTTTTAAGGGATTCTTGGAAGTTTGTGGTGACTGGAGTTGCATTTTTTGGTGGTATCGAGGTGACAGAAATCGAGGGGAATGGTGGAGTGCCTTTGTAGCGCAACGAGCCAGCAGATATTTGATTGTCTGTTGCAACTATGGTGTCCATGAAGGGAGATATCGCTATTAAGTACTTGCCGATTTCCTGATCTGCTGTTAAGATTACATTAGTCGTCTGGCCTGGAGCAATGAATATGGTGTCGGTTTTGAATGGCTTTGTGTAGCACGCGTCCACTTCGACTACTGTGAGCTGGTGGCCTGCAATCTTGAAGAATAACTCTTCGTTGAGTGCTGCGTTGATAATGCGGAGTAGATACTTTTTGCCAGCTTCGACACGAAGAGTATAGCCTGCACAATATGATAAACAACTATTATAGTATCAGTCTAAATGCAACCTACAAGACTTCATGTAATACCTTGGGTAGAACAGTTAGGGATTGGTCCAGGTAGTCCGTTGATTGTGTGCGCGTCTGATACATTAGGCGGCATGCCTGTTTGCATCCATCCGTTAACTACACTTTCCACATCCGATTTCCACCATTCTCCTGCATGTCGACGTCAAGTTAAAAACAAATTTCAGTTTTGCTAGACGAAATTCTGGAGAGATTTGGAATTGTGAAACTAGCCTCACCGAGTATGATGATCTTTTCCTTGTCAGGCTTAGGAAACGGATAAGCAACCCCACGCTTTGGCAAAATTACAATGGCGCCATGCACGGTAGCTCGTTGCCAGTTGATATGTGCATGATACAGTAGTGTGCCTCTCTGGCCTGTGAGTGTAAAGTTGTAAATATAGGTCTGTCCGGTCTGAATCGGGCATTGTGTTATGTATCCTGGACCATCAGACCATCCTGTTCGAAGTTGCCTAACTCCATGCCTAAACAGTTGTAACACGAAATACGAATTATTAGTATCGTATATGTATCTCCTGCTTCAATTGTCAGATACACGAAAAGTTCTCCGTGAGTATTTTGGTATGTTCGAGGAAGTAACAACTCTCAAATACAAAATGTCGCGCATTAATATTGACAGAATAACAGCAGTTGTTCAGAAAGATAAAAATATAAATTGAATAGTTATCGACTAGACCAGTGAATGGTGACATTGTCGCTGACATGGTTGGTGACTTCTACAATCACAGTATCACCCTCCCTTGCATGCAGAGGCGGCCCTGGAAACTTCCCGTTCACTGTAATTATCGCCTTACTGGCACATATCTTGGTCATATTCTTCAAAACCACCTGCAATGTAATTATTAAAAACTAAATTAAAAACAAAAGTTACAAATCCTCATGGAGTCACGTGTACAATGCATTTAAACCAAAACTGTAAACTTACATCGAACTTGTAGTGACGAACAGCTGACTCAACAGATGCAGGATAGAAGAGAGTCACCACGAGCATCAAAGCCAAAACTCGACAAGCCATCATTCTGCCAATATTTACAGAACTTGATCAGGTGAATTTAACAGTGAGAATATTTAACCTCAATGGTACATTATAAAGGAAAGTACAGTGTGCTTTTGATGGTATGTCATTTTATTAGGTTAGGTGAAGACATGTAAGTGTCTGTTCATGCATTTGCATGTTTTACTTGCATATTACACAAACTAGTGATTCCATAGGGCTAATGATAATGTGAAACTGGACACCATGAAAGGTAAGTAGCCTCTGTATGTGGATCTGTCAAGACAGAATTTCGCAACGTTGATAACTGGTTTTCATTTGGTACCACCATGTAACAAAGAACACTTTCACAATCAAATGTTCTAAGATGGTTGAATTCAGTTCTTTGACAACATGCTAAGCAAACAATTCTTCCACATTATATCCTTTGTATAGCTAAACTGTCCTTTTACTTAGTTATATGTTTTATTGAGCTTCTAGAAATAATCACAATTGTGGATCATGATAGAGTTTTAACGCATTCGTTTACTTAATTTTCAAAATCATATACGTGTCTGCATTACCTCCCGTGTTTTTGCTATGGCTACAGAATGGTTTACGTAATTTCGTTTGTTTAAAAAGTGAATAATTAGTATGAAAAGGCCTTTCTGTATCAGAAAATAGAGTCAGTTCTTGGATGAAGTTACAAGAGCAGGCTCAAGTCTGTTAATACAAGACTTGTAAACAAAGCCCAAGTAATCAACTATGTATTCTTCATTTACACCTTCCACTGGATCTATCTGAAATCTCCAGTCAACAAGAGTTGATTCATCGCCATAATAAATGAGCCTCAACGAATTAAATGATCCGTCCAATCCCACATTGCTAGCTTCCATCCGATAAGTATAACTGTATGATGCAGGATCCATGCTAACGAGTCGTTCCTTGATCCATGACCTGTCTCCATCTTCTTGTGTGAACATAAAACCTGAAACTAGGCGAACGTATCCTGGAACACCTTCCTCTCCTGCCAGATTGGTGCACCTTTCAACCATTGGCATCCATTCGTGCAGTCTGCTCGTTTGTGAAACAATGGCCCATACTTTGTCTATTGGTGCATCAACAATGCCCCCAACAGTTCCACGCCACCTCTCGTTTCCCAATTCATTTCTCTGCCATGAAAAAAGTAATAATGATGCGTTGTATCAAGAAGTCATATGTATAATACTAACTTTTCTCTTCCCTGCCTATAACACTAAACTTCACAAAACATTTTGTCGCATCAGAATAGTTCTCTACTTGAGTTTGAGAAGTTGAGAATGTAAATTAGTCTGCAAAAGTAAAACAAATTTGAACTCATACCATGTTTGCTTCCATGAATCAAACGCACGTTTAAAAGCCTGCTGAGAACAGGTTTATTGATTCTGAGATCGAATTCTTATCTCTTCATTACAGTATTTTCGCAATTTTACTTGCCAACCTTTATGCTGTATGCAGCTAGAGTTTCTTGTGAAAAAGTATCCTAGGAAACAATAGCTATTACTACATTGCATTCAGCAAACAAGGAATCTGAGATTACAAGGATTAGCCAAAGGACAAGTTTCTTTGGTGATTACAATATACCAAGGAATCTCCTTGAGTTTAAACTGGGATAACATATACATATATATCCTCAAAATTAAATCGAATTCGAACACAATAACAACCAGAAACAAATACTCCTTGGTTTTCATTTTCAACAAGTTAGGCCCCATGACCAATAAGCTATTTGCATCTTTGGTTTTTCCAATTTTTTATAAAACATCAAAACTGTGTACAGACATGTTACTCTAACAGAAAAGAAATGCACGAATTCGTCGTGACTGAATGCTTAAGCAGTAGCTCCAACAGGTTCAGCAGCCTTGAGCCTTGAGGAGCCATATAGTGTCTCTTCAAACCGGATAATCTCGTTCTTAGATCCATAAGCTACTTGAGTCCTTTCGTCTAATTCTGTGATCACCTTGTCCAGCACAGATATTTTGCCATCGCTACTGTATCCTCCTGCTTTTTCAATCAAGTAGCCCAATGGAGCCACTTCAAAGAGCAGCCTCAGCTTGGCTTTGGCTGATGGTGATATCACATTTGTGAAAATTCCCTTTTCTTTCACAATAATCTGCATTTAACCCAAAAGAAGGAAATAAATATTACTCAAACAACCACTTCAGTTAACATTTTACAATACTTAAATCCAACAAGAATGAAAGTTTACCTGATTAACATCAGGAACCATTCCTCCGGTGTATCTCAAGGTGTATTTCTCGCGGATATAGTAGTCAATCAACTGTCAACGAGAAGCCTAGTGTCAAGACTGTTGGGTAATTTTGACTATACAAATAAGGCGTTTAAGAAACTTTTTTATACCTTGGCATACTCAGGATTGTCAGTGGTAGCCCTCAGATTACCAGGGGAGAACATTTTTCCTTCCCCGATCGATGTAGTGTCTTTCACATGTTGCCATTTTCCTGCAAAGTAAGTGAAATGCAATTGGTTATGTACCATAGTTACAATTCAAAATGGAAGTTTAGACAATGTACTATTGTGACAGTAGCATAATATGTAAACACCTTCATCGAGTAATAGGAACTCGTGGGTTCCAGGAATATCCTTGACAGCAAGAACATAAGTAGTTCGTGGTCCGAAAATTCCCATGGCAGCAGCAACTTGGTCACGTCCAGTTACACCGGTAAGCTTGTCACCTGGCCATACACCGAAGATAGTACCGACTGTGAAGTTTGTGTCAACAATGCTGGAACCGTCAAGTGGATCAAATGCAACACTGAATCCCCCTGTCACAAAATTCAACAACTTTAAGTTCCGGTATATCATCTTCTCTATAAAATAATGGAAATATCGCGGACCTTCAACAGGTCCTCCCATATCTTGTAGCTCAGGGACCTCCTCGGAGCAAGCATACTTGCAGAAGTGAGAGTATTGCAAGGCCTAAACATCAAGAAATCGATATGTCAGAATTCATGAGAACATAACAAAAGCTGCTAAATAGATATGTTGAATTAGGCCAGTACGTCGAAAAGGAGTTGATTGGCAAGCATATCAACAGCAAGCTGTTCATCTCCAAATGAGTTAACACAAGCTGTTCCTCCGCAAGAAGCTGTCTTCACTTTGAAGGCAATTGTTCGTAACGCTTCTCCCATGCACACCAGGAGCCTAATCAAGTTCTTATCAGGGGTAGCCTTGTTGAGAAACTCTTCCTGCAATGAGAAAAATCAGTAGTTTAAGCAAATCCCTCTGCCTGCCAAGAGTAAATAACATATAGGAAGCCTTTTCAGTTTCTTATACATCAACTCACCAGACTGTCCCCAAGTTCGCATTTCGTCACAGATGAACTCTTCACTTTCGAAACTCTGAGCGACGATCTTGGTGCGACATTCAGTGACATTCCAAAGAACGAGCTTGGTTTCAAACTCTGCAATACATTTATAACCAATTGATGAACTACCTAATCTCGTACTCTATCAAAAACATGCTAAAACGCACCGAGAACTCTAGAAATGTCTCGATCATCACTGAATCGAGATGAACTCAACGAAGAATTATGTAACTATAAGCACTCGGAAACTTCTTCCTTAAAATTTTCATTTTCAGTTCCGAAACTCGTATGGTTCGGTTTTTCAGGAGTAAAAAACACATCCTAAAACAGAGATTTTGAAGCTTCTAAACTCTGTTTCACAACCCACCTTGCTGAACAGGACTTCAACTCTAAACTCTAATGGCCTAACAAACTACTTAATCCAGGGTCGGTTTGGACTTAAATTAATCCCAATCGCACAGTATGATAATGTAACTACTTTACATGGCATGAAACTTGGAAACTAACAAAATCTTGATGACACAATACACATAGATAGTGAAGGTGAAAAACAGACCTTGTAACTAGGTGATGGAGAAACGGACCGTGTCGCGGCCATGGAAGCCGAATACTGCTGAGAAGAAGCATGGGGAGGCAAGATAGCTCCACGAGCACAGCATGCAATACTAGTCTCCATTGCAAGAGCTTAAACTGAGAGTGTAGTTTTCTCTTAGCTTGCTGCAGATGTAATACTGAATGAGTTGCTTCTTGGACATTGGAGTACTAGTATGATGCAGGATAAGCAGTTAATGGTGGGAAGCCACGTGGCAGATTCTCAGTAGAGATAGGCTGATATGATATGTATTTGTGAAAAATGGGGTTCAGGTCAATTTCTATCCTTCATGAAATTTGTGGTTCTCATATGCAAGAGATATAAGGTGTTAATTGCATTTTTATTGCCAAAACTCATGGGCTCATGTGTTTTTAATCCCTTCATTTTTATTAATTACATTTTTTGCCCCTCACATTTATAATCACCTTGTTCTTTTTGTGAAAAGAAACTGACCTTACATTAATAGGAACATAATTATGTAACTCATGGTACCCTCAGGGCCTCCCCCATGTGATATTGAGACACTGCCAAATCATCCAGTGACAATTTGCATAACTGAGAAAAATTATGATAAAAAACTGAAAAAGAATAATTATGAGTAAAAAATATACAAAATACTATTAAAAAAAATAATGTAAAAAAGCGGACGAACGAAAAGGAATAAAAGAAATGTGGGGTGGGGGGGGGGGGGAATAAATGTGTAAATGTAGTTGAAGTTTTTGTCCGAACTTTGTTCACGAAGATGTTACACAATTTTAGTCTCCTTCATTTCACTTTTAAATGTAAAGTTAATTTCAGTTCAAATCTTTCAATTCAGTTTCGATTTACTTGATTGAAATTTATACTTCAAATAAGTTTAGTTTAGTTTAAAATTTTACAGTCGATATTGGAGTTGTGGAGGTTTCAATCTTCCATGGAATTCCGTCGGAGTCTAAATAAAAAGTAACGCATCATAAACCTTAAGTCTAGTATGGAACAATCATTATCAAGAGACCTAACCAAAGAATTCAAAATGTAGAATTTCAAATGATATTGCTAGAGGCCAGAGCAAGTTTTAGGTTCATAAAGTTAACATTATACCAAATAATATGTTAGACAACTGAAATATAGGAATTTTGACTGGATTAAAGGAGAACATTTAGGTCATTTTAGATGACATGATAACATTTTTATTGGCTTGATAAAATTCATACTACAAACTATGAAATTTATATAATCAGCAGCAAATAAATAAATAAAAATCACAACTATAAAATTTACAGTAGTATAATCAGCAGCAGATAAATAATAAATAAAAACACAAGTAACAACTTACCGACTTCTGGGAGAATGTTCCAGAATCCAGACGATGACGACGTGTCAATCATCGGCAACGTATCCACTCAAAACCCCAAATACACCCGCAAGCAGCTTACCACTTCCTCCTCTCCTCTCTACTCCCAATACGTAACAGAATTTCCCGCCATCACGCCTCTCGCTAACATGCGCCGAAATTGAAAACCGAGCTTCTCCGTTTCAGTATTTAACAAACAAACACAACACACACATAGCCACAAATTCGTTTCCAGATCAAAACAGTAGCAATGGCTTCTCTGAGAATTTCTCTCCTCCTCCTCCTCTTCGTCACTTTCCTCCGCCTCACCTCCTCCACCAAAATTGGCATCACCTACAACCCCTCCGCCTCCACCAAAATTGGCATCACCTACAACCCCTCCGCCTCCACCTCACTTCCACCACCCGAGCGCGTGGTGGCCACGCTTCGCTCCCTGCACATCTCCGCCGTCCGCCTCCTTGATCCAACTCCCGCCGCCGTACGTGCCTTCTCCTACACCAACATCTCCGTCCTTCTCTCCGTCCCTAACCACTTCATCCCTTCCTTCTCCAACAGCACCTCCGCCACCTCCGACTGGCTCTCCGCCAACGTGCTTCCGTTCCATCCTCGAACTAAAATCACCATGATCTCCGTTGGATCTGACACTCTCTCAGATCCGGATTTCGAACCTTCCACCACTCTCATCCCTGCAATCATCAACCTCCGCACCTCACTCATCCAGCTCGGAATCAAAACGATTCCAGTGTCAACAACCTTGTCCTTCCTCTCAATCATCTCTAAATCGTTTCCACCTTCTACATCGGAGTTTACAGATCCGGCTAACACAGTGATCATCACTCCACTGCTTCAGTTCCTGGAGGAAACGAACTCGTCGTTTCTAGTCAGTATGTTTCCGTACAATATTTACCGATCTAACGCTGAAGTTCCTGTAGCGTTTGCACTTTTCCAGGAGCATCCGTTCAATTTTCGTGATGATTTGGTAACTGGAGTGAGGTACTGGAACTTGTTTGACATGATGGTGGATAGTGTGATTGCTGCTATGACTTTGAAAGGGAAGGGGCATGTTCCGGTGATTGTGGCTGAGACTGGTTGGCCGAGCAATGAGGCTCATGTTGAAGGGAATTTTGCTGAGATGTATCTGAAGGGACTGGTGTCGCATGTGAGATCGGGATTGGGAACGCCTTTGAGGAAGGAAGGCGCAGCTGAAGTTTACGTCTACCAACTGTTTGATAATGATGCCGCTGCTAATGGTACCGAACCAGCTGGTATTACTGGAGAGAAAGGGCAGGAATGGGGGATCATGTATCCTAATATGACTTCCAAGTATCATTACAGTTTCACTGGTTCTAGTAACAGGTTGATGGTGGTCGATTTTGGTGATCCTGTGTTTGTGTTTGTGGTGAGTACTATTCTGCTGCAGTTGCTTATCTGTGGTGTGTTCCACTGAACAGTTGACGCGATATTGCTTAGATTGATTGGGACTTGTAGTGTTTAGAAGTATTGCTGTGTCAAGCTTGTTGTTGATAGCTGATGTCTAGTATGCCGTAGGTTCAATTCCCTTGATTGGAGGCTGAATGTAGAAGAACTATGTCTTGAATTGTGTTGTTTTCTTGAGTACTGAAATTGTTGTGATTTGAAATTTTTAGATGTAATCCCAAGTTTTCCTGTAATTGTTGCATCATTACTCTTCCTGTTTAGTGTTTTGGAATGAAAATTGCTTGAGAAATATTGAATGTTCAATGCATTTCTATCTCTGCTCTTGTTGGTTTGGTCAAGGACTGCAGACATTAAGGTGTATGATGATGCATTATTGATGCACATTAATTTTTCTCTGTTCTAATTTGTGTAACTCCTCAAACTACTATGAATGATAATAGATTCATTTGCATCACCAAGTGCTCAAACTTGTCACTGGTATAAATGATATATACTTTGCATCACCAAGCTAGTGTACACAGTAATATACTTGTAACTTGGACTTCAGATTATCCCTGATTTTCGAATTTTCCCTCATAAGAAATATTGTGACTGAAATATTACATTCTAAACAATAAACATTGATATCCAAGAAAAACCTATGTTTGCTCAAATATAAGTTAAAACAGGTGATCCAACACTAATTCTTAACCACTGTACAGAAGTATCACATTAGTTTTCTTCTCGTATTTTAGACTGGAAAAGTCCAGAACATAATCAAAGTATGAGATAGCCGTCTTTGCTGGTCGAATAGCACTTCTACTGGCAGCAGCAGTAGTATGCAAGATGGCCTCCTCGAAAGAATTCTTTGCAAAGCATGCCTTCAAACCACCTGCAGTTTTCAAATCGAGACAGTGAATTTATCATTCTTTTGACAGTTTTGACATCAAACTGAAGTAAACCACTAAACGGCAACTTTGGCATTTACAAAATCTCAAAAAACAGCATGATTTGACAAGGGAAATAGATTCGAGGATTGCTCAGATCAATTTTCTCATTTTTTCATTTTTAGTTGAGGGACCAAAAGGCAGACAACCGTACCATGGCCAGGTCTTTTTCAGTCAACAATGGCTGGAGAGGTCTTATGTCCGGATCATATTCATACTTGAGCCATATTGCTTCAAATTGTACTCTTCTTGACCTGGCAAGTTCATAACGAAAAGAGAAAAAAGTTGATGTTACATACGTCCATGTTCAAGCATGGTGCAAGAAGAAACTAAAGATGAAGTTCTACTCACTGGCGACTCAGGGTCAATATCTGATGAACGAGAGCTCTAATATCTTCACGAGCAATCTTTAATGCTGCATCCTTATATAGAGTGACAAGCTCATCCACCAACCTGAGAACCAAAAGAAGTATCTTCAGCCCAGTGCTAGAAAATTACAAAGTGGAGACTCTGTTATCAATGGTGTATGGAACTATGGAAGCAGTTCTGTAAGACATATCTAACTCTTCCGGATATTTTCCAAAGTTTTCATGTTGGCTTACCAGTTGAAGTCACATCGCAGATCAGTTTTTCTAAGAAAGACTTTGTGTGTGTGTGTGTGCGCATTAAATTTCTAGTACGAATATAAAAAAAATCAATAAGGCTAGAGAACTGTAAGCAGTATTACTACTAGAACTATATAAGTAACTAACTACTACACCTGTCAATGAACGGTGAATTCCTCATCCATGTCAGTCTCAAAACAGTCACGATTTGCTTCAGAACCTGATTATATGGGGTAGAAAATCAACGGGCTAATCATTTTGAAAGTTTCTAGTCAACCCAAGTATCCAGAATATCACTTATAAAGGAAGGATTAACAATGTAAAAGAAATTGTATTTTTCATGGAGAAATTAAAGTATTTGTATCTGCAGAAGAGATCATGTATTACCAGTAATACTGTTTTGTCATCATCGGCATGCATCCACTTGAAGAAAAGCGGAAATATACGACTGAAATGAGCAACTAGAATGAGGCCGAGACAGTTAAATAGTGGCTCAATATGTGTCAGCCATGCAGTACGCCGCTCCTTGTTCCTCGGTTGCCTTTCCAAATGATTTAACATTTCAACCAGCAACCTCTCATACCTATGTATAGGCCAATGAATAGAAACTAAGTTTATGACAGAAATAAAGTTGGCATTGTTCTTAGCAGGTCCTCCCATGTTTACATGCTCTTTGAAACAGATGAAACCCAACTTAAACATTACATTCTTTATTTCAGTTTTCCAAGTATCTTTAATATTATTAAGTGGCTCTACTGAAGCTCTATTTTCAATTGTTCTTCAGTCAGGAATAATATAGGACATAAAAGCATCATGTAAAGAAAATACCATGAACTTCGAGAATTACTATGCTGAGTTAAAGTAAGGAGCAGCACAGACATCTCAACCACATAGCTCCATATAGCGTCATCAGAAGCAACATTTTGGCAGCAAGCATCAAGAATAACATCTGCATATCCACCAATATCAGAAGCACTTACTCTTTTTGCAAGATGAATAAAGCTTATCATGCCTTGGCTCTGAAAATGAAACCACAGAAGAACTCAGAACTCAGTACCATGCAATAATCCAATTTTTCTGGATTGCAGAAATGATGAATTGACAATACTAAAACAGACATTGAAGCCGACACCCTACATGCAGAACGAGCTAGTTTGTGCAGAAGATGATGGGTTTTGAATTGTTGAAAGATGAAGCTACTGAATACTGAGGTTCCTTAATGTTCTGTAGTAATCGTTAATTCCTTTTTATGTATTATTTATCTGCAATAACAAAACGTTTATTTTGTCTAAAACATTTAGCCTCCAGATTCAATTGTCCTCGAAGAAGACACTTTATCATTCTACACCTTCCATGTCTTGTCCATAAGTACCTACTGCAAGTTTACTACCCTATTGACACAAATACGAAAAAATGGAAATGGAAAGAACAATCATGGGATGGGACCCCCTTCTTTTTATCTCTTCTACTTCAAGATGTGACACACTGAAGCGCAAAGAGGATAGCAAATGCTTCTTCTATTTTCCTGGTTCATGTGTGTTCAAAATTCAAATGGTTTCATCATAAAACCAGAGGCTGGGAGAAGACTGAACTAAAATCTAAAACCAATCTTCTGAGTCACAGGCAGCAAAATGAGGGGAAAAAAAAAAAAAACACGTTGTTCCAATGCTGTCATCATAATCAAAACTATTTAACGCGTTCATGATGCATTTACGACCAGTTTCAGAAGAGAGAACTAAACTCATGGAAATTATTCCAGTACAAAACAGCAAAAACTGGCAAAATATTCGCCTAAGATGCATCATTTCAGCTCTCTAATATCCATGAAAAGAATATATATTGTGGATAATCAAAGGATCACAGACAGAGGACATGAAAGACAAAGCCATAACTGTCATAGTTGCAACCAAGATTATTCTAGTGCAATATACTTCGAAAGACAAGTAATTATATGTCCTACTAATATAATTATGAACCGTCGAAAACTCAAAAGACTTGTAAGTTGAAACCGATAGCTTACTTTCACTTCTGGAGACCAGTGATCAAGAGCTGTGAGAGCACAAGGAATAACCAAAGGGCATAACTTCCCCAAGTAAGGAGCATCCACCTAAAAAACAAAAAACACATTGCATGACATTCAAAACCCAACAACAAACGATAACACGGAAACCACATTGCATCAAATTCAAAACCATTTCCATAAATGTATATCGCAACATGGAACAGATAAACAAACCAATCCACACCTGAGAAACAAACCATCTAAACTGATTAGCAGCCAAGATAGCATAAGCCACCGGAACACCTGCACTAGCAGCCGAAACCGCATCATTCTCGTCGGTCGTATCAATGGCACTCTCCTTTATGCTCCCTTTAACCAAAGGCAAAACCTCTGGCATCAACTCAACAACCAGCCTCTTCTCCTTCTCCAGAATACCACTCAAGTCCAAACCCAAGTCAGGGAATTTCGTCGAACACCTGGTGTGCATTGACCCATCATCAAAATAAGCATCCGCGAACTCCCGGAATGCGATTTCCGCCGAAACCGAGAGAGATTCAGGGACCCATGAAAGGTGCTGGGACGTAGAGCTTGAGGCAGAGGCCAAAGCAGCGCAGCACAGGGTGAAGTCTTGGATGGTGATTGGAGGTTCGAGAAGGGATAGGAGGGTGGACTTGATGGAGACATGTGGGGTGGGTTCGGGAGGAGTGTAAGCGGTTTCGGAGAGGGAGGTTTGCAGGGGCTGTGAGTGTAATCTGGAGAGTTTGAAGCAAAAAATGTTAGATGAAGGTGATGAAATTTGAAGTTATTATTACAGAAGAAAGAAAAAAGAAAGGCTGTTTACCGGAGTAGAGTTTCTGCGAGAGTTGAAGTAGACGTCGTCGTTGACATGGTTTACTGTAAATTGGGAGCAGCTCCGATGATCGTTCCGTTCGTTAATGGTGGATTTCTACCGAATTAGTTATACTTGTACTACTTTTTCTTTCTTTTTTATTTTCTTTACCTTTTCATTTAAGTAATTCTTTCGAGAATAACTTTGTTTTAACCGGTCCGGCCAATATATAATATATATGTTTGGTTCGATTTGATTTGAAGTCGAATCAAATACTAACCTAGCCTTTTACATTTATTTGGCTCTTGATCTCAGTCGAACTTTCTCATGAAATGAGGGTGTTCATCAAAACACTAACAAGAAAGGTGAAATGAGATGGGAAGCTTCGACAAAAGGACGGTTTAAGTTCGATACAAGTGTTAGAGGATGCCTAGGAAGTATGTGCTTCTACTGGTGGTTTGTTGCGAGATGACATGGGTGGTAGGTGCTTGGGATTTGTGAAAAAAATTGATGCCTACTAGTTGAAATGGTAGAATTAAGTTGCACTTTGGAAAGGTGTTGAGCTTTCTTGGAATAGTGCAGCACTTGGAGATCAAAACGGGCTCGGAGGTTATTGGAGAATTAATATAAATGGCTAGATTTCGTTCCTCCCCATCAATTCGATCTTTTGGGAGAGTTGGAATTCTATCATGGTATCAGAGCCAAGTTGATGATGGGTGCCCCAGCCGATGCTAATTCCGGCTTGCCCAATGATGGCATTTATGATTCCACGTGTAGAGCCGACTAACCGCGGCCTACTCGTGAGGGGACGTGTTAGAATATCTCACATCACTTGTGAGAGCTATAATTAGCACATATATAAGTTGGATAACCTTATCACCTTAACAAGGCCTTTTAAGGTGTTATTGGCCCAACTTCAATATGGTATCAGAGCCATCTGGCTCACGCCCACCTGGGTTCGAATCTCCTCGGAGACAAATTCCGCCCCATATTAAATTTCCACTCGATTGGCCTCTTCAAAGAGGTTGAAATCGGCCACGAGTGCGGGGGGGTATTGGAGAATTAATATAAATGGCTAGATTCCGTTCCTCCCCGTTCCCCCCCATCAGTTCGAGCTTTTGGGAGAGTTGAAATTCTATCAGAGGTGATGTATAATATGATACTTTCACACATAATAAAGGAGCAGCCTCTCTACGCCCTTTTGGAGGATTGTCGAAAACTTCTACACATGCCGTGGGAGGTCAAACTGAAGCACATTCGAATCTCCTCGGAGACAAATTCCGCCCCATATTAAATTTCCACTCGATTGGCCTCTCCAAAGAGGTTGAAATCGGCCACGAGTGCGGGGGAGTATTGGAGAATTAATATAAATGGCTAGATTCCGTTCCTCCCCATCAGTTCGAGCTTTTGGGAGAGTTGGAATTCTATCAGAGGTGATGTATAATATGATACTTTCACACATAATAGAGGAGCAGCCTCTCTACGCCCTTTTGGAGGATTGTCGAAAACTTCTACACATGCCGTGGGAGGTCAAACTGAAGAACATTCGGAGAAATTAGAGGAACGAATGCACAAATATATTAGCAGGATTGGGACATCAACATTCTGAATTGCATGTGTTTGATGAGGATCCAATTGAAGTATTGAGCAGACTCGTGTAGGAGCAGTTTGTTGTTCTCAATTCTTGGAATTAGCACGTAAACGCTTTTCAGATTTGAGAAGAAAAAGAACTTTAAATTTTAAATTTGAGTGTTTACTTTGATAGAGTATTTTTATTGTTGTTAGATCAAGTTTATATGACCATAATAGCATATGAATACATAGAAGTTGCTCCAATTGCTATGAAAATTACCCTGCCGCATCGGAATCTCCTCCGTGATATCTAATCTTCACTAGATCAGTTTAGACTTTAGACTTTTTAGAGTAGTGCAATTCACTTTTTATAGTAGTAGTAGATTTTTTGGCTAAGATCGGCAGCTCCAAATTTGCATGCCTGGACTTGACAATTTCTATTTTTCTTCCCTATTTAAATGTAATCCCTATTCCCTACCATTTTATTAAGTATAATGTGTGATACATGCTGTACGTACGTAGTCATCTGAAATTGTAAATATTGATAAAATTCAAGTCCAGTTGGTTGTCACAAATCCATCCACCTCCTGTACTCCTTCGCATCACCAATTTACCCATGTACTCCATCCCCAATTTACACTAGTTATATATAAAGTGGATGATGGAATAAAAAATCCATTCGAGTTGCATGACATGCATCATTATCAGTGTATCACATAAGTCGAGTAATTCGGTGCTTAGAATAAAGTCTACAATTTTCTCAAGAAAACAAAAAAAGAATAAAGTCTACAATGCCGACTCGATTGAACGAGTCTAGAGGCCTAGTACATGGATAGCACAACATCGCGCGCGATCAGTAAAATAAATAAATAAGTCATTTTCTTTTTATCTGATAAACTAAAGTTGTTTAAGCGACGTACGTACAGATAGACGGAGTCTAATATTACAAATGGATAAAGCAGCCACTACTCGTTTTTTCTATTTTGGTATTGACTCGTACTCGTAGCTGTTTTGGGACGGTGTATGTATGTTTCTTTTTTTAATTGCTTTATATATACTTTTTTAAATAAATTTTTATGTTACACTTGTAGGTTTTACCATTAAATCAAACATTACATTATATAAACTTCTAAAAAATTATTTTAAATTTCGTAAATAAAAGAAAAGAAAAAAAGAAAGAAACAAAAGAGGGGCTAGAGTAGTGAAGGAGAGGTCCATGGTTCTATTATAATTTATTACGAAGACATAAGATAGTTTAGTGTGGAGCTATAAGGTGATTGATGTAGTATAATATTTGAATATGAGTAGTTGAAATATTTCACGGTTTAAAAAAAATTTGAGGGAGTGAATAAGAGGAGTAGTGATAGAATTCCAACTCTCTCAAAATCTAATTATTTATATTAATTCTCTAATACTCCCCACACTCCTCGTGGTCGATTTCGACTTTTTGAGAAGACCAATTAAATGGAAATTTAAAAGATATTATACCATAATAATAGAATTTTAACTCTTTCTAAAAATTTAAATTGTTAAGGTTGACTCTCTTTTGGGAGCATTTTTTCAGGATGGGTGGTTAGGGAGGTGAATAGGAAAATTTTTTGAGAGTGAGGGAAAATTAGTGTTTTGTATTATTTTGGAGAGTTTATAGATTAGTATAGTAGGATTAATGATAATGTGTGAGGAATAATAGAGAGAGAAGAGAGAAGATTCCATGAGAGAGAGCTAGAATGTTAGATGGAGGGAGTGTTGAGAAATAAAAAAGAAAATGAAAAATCTTAAAAATGAATTTTGATGAACATTGATTTAGCCTGCCCCTAAAAGAGCCCCGAATGTAATAAACATCTACAAATGAAAAGAGAAACTAACAGTTGGTAATTCTCCAAATTACCATTGATGATTTGCATATGCAGAGGTCCTACCTAATCAATCCCTTCGATGAAATAACAAAAGCACATGCAGAAGGTTGGATATCAAGCAACACAACAAAAAAACATCCCACCCACCTAATTTAAATTTAAGCCAGAGTTTATTATAAATAAAATAATAAATAAATAAATAAACAAGAAAATAATAGAGTATTTAAAGATTCTCACGTACATGCTGAATGATGATTATCCATTTGCAGCAACTTGAAACTGAGAAGTGTCATTGTTAGTGTGATGGATGAGTTCCGAAGTCCCAATTGGGTATTTATTGGTTGTGCGCTTGCTACGCAAAAAATACAAACATGTACTACAAGTCTACAATACAAACTCAAATCCACGTAAATCAGTGCTACACGATCAAACTCAAACTATATCACATAATTGATAATTGCTCTTGTAATTTCCATTTACCAATGATCATCGTTACCGTTTGAAGAGGAAAAATAAAATTAAATATTCCATTCCCACATTTAAGACTTTTGAGATTAGATATAGAGACTTTTCCACTTACCTTTTTCAGAAAAAGAAATCAACTTTGCAGTTTTAATCTAAGGCAAAATATTTTTTCCCTCTTATCGTTTTTTTTTTTTAGAAAAAGATAATCGGCCAGAACGTCTAGGTTTACAAACGAAAATATCGAAGAACCAACGCAATCACAAAGAGAATCATGAGCCATAAAATGGGCTACTTTATTACGATAAAAACGTCGAGCATAAAAAAAGGAAAAAAGAAATGCAACAATTCAATGTGGTTGCCTTGATCTCTTGGATAATGTTGCTACAATAACTTAAAAGGCTACTTTTGCCTAATAACTCAATTAACTTGATAACGTCCATGATGTTATGGTACAAACTAAGGTAACTAAATATCATGGTTTAAGGCTTTAAGCCGTACAAATGACGTTGCATACATTATTTACACACAAATAAATTATGAAGTTGTATTTCAAATTTTCTGGGGGTAATGATGCATAATATATTATGAATACGAAAAAAAAAAAAAATTATATTGCTACATATAAAGAAAAATTACAGTAAAAAAAATAAAAAGTTTTTTTCCTTCAAACAAAATAAGTAGGAGGAATAATAATAATAATATTGCTGCTTCACTAGTCACAATCTAAAATTCCAATATTCCAATTCTCTCCAACAAATCTTTATCAAGATCATTAATATTTCTAAATTGTCTGCATTCACTTTAATTAATTATACTTTTCTTTCCCCACTTTTAATATTCAACGAATAACAAAAAAATCAAATATCTTCGTATAAATTCTTTATGTAACGTTGTGACCTGGACTTAAGCCTCTAACACCTTCAACATGTACGCTTACTTATGGGTTAATATTTAGCCAATATGCGGCCCCACAAAACATGAAACACTTGTACTTTACACACATACAATACAATGAGAACTTCCATGTGAGTCGTTCATTTTACAATTTGATCCAAAACATGAGATGTTATGGTTCACCAAAGAATTACATTATTAAAATAACTAGCGTTTCAAATCATTTTTAAATTATGAAATCGGTCGGTACACCATATCAAGTTATCAACCAACTCAAAAGAAAATAACATCTTAAATGACTTTCATAACCCATTGGTTTAACCATTAACATACGAAGTATTGTTTAATACATGGTTTTGAAAGTGAATTTTGAATTATGATGAGTTTAGTTGTTAAGAAATGTGAGTTTTTGAATTAAATTTATTTACTATACATACAAATAAATAAAATAACCAAAAATTAGAAAACTGTTTGTTATCCAGAGAGTCAATCAGAAAATGCTTTTCCAGGCCAGCAAAGATATTTATATTTATTGTCTTTTCTTTTTCTCCCAAAACCTCCATCATCATTGCTCATCATCTCTCTGCCAGTCTTTCTCTCTCTAAAACCCACACCAATTTATTTTAAAATTTTCACATATAAACTCTTTGTGAGTGGAGAACCTTAACCCACCACCATTTCCATTTTCTTGCCCCTCCCTCACTTGCTTCCATCAAGAATCAATCCTGATTGACCAAGGTATGTCTTCTCATTCTCTAGGCCAGATGGGTTTTTCTTCATTTCATCCAAAGACTCCATTTTTACTCCAAATTCTTGATTTTCCAGTTATGGATCGATTAGATTGTTCAATTGCTTTGTACAATCAAATGCAATGACTGATCTTTTTTTTTTTTGTGGGTTTTTGCAGGGCTGTAGAAAAAGTAAACATTGAGGTCAGATCTATTTGATTCTTTGTTGGATTTGATATATTGAAAGAAAGAAAGCAAAAATGTCTTCTTTCACTGGAACACAAGAGAAATGCAAGGCCTGTGAGAAGACAGTTTATCCAATGGAGCTTTTGTCTGCTGATGGAGTTAGTTATCACAAGTCTTGCTTCAAATGTGCTCACTGCAAAGGGACCCTTAAGGTATTATATATACACTACAAGTCAAACCTGCTTAATTGGATTATTGATTGATATTATTTTATGAGCATTTTATTTCTGTGTCTTGTGTTGTTGATGGTTGATTTGATCTATTGCATTTCTTGTTTTCTGCTGTTTGGCTTAGAGATGCTTTTGTTTTAGCTTGCTGTTTGTTCTTGGCTTTATTGCTTATGTGATCTGGGAGAATCTGGATTGGTAGTTTTGAATCATGTATGGTGCAAATTATGGTAAATCAAGATTGTGTATGTAATGTAGGAGTTATAAGGTGGTTGAGTGGAAGGAGCTGGAGCGGGGAAGAAGGAGGTACATTGATCGGATTGAATGAAGCCGAAGGCAAGTAGTGGTAATGGAGTATTGTTTGTTATCTCAGGATGTAGCCCTTTGTCATTAGCATATTTAAAAATAAAAATAAAAATTCTATATAATGTGATGATTACTTGCACTACTGAGGAGTTATGAAATAGTTTTACACACATGTTTGTGCTTTCTTAAGGTATTTTCGCGGTATGTTTCCATCTTAACAATGATTTTTTACCGGTAATATCCATGGTAAATAAGGTGCATTTATTAGCCATGTCTGTAATCTGTATGCTATCAGATTATTTGTAGCTATCGTCGGTTATGCCTTGTTAGTATATTCATCAATTTCCACCTTCTATGTTCCAGTTGGGCAATTACTCATCAATGGAAGGTGTACTCTACTGCAAGCCTCACTTTGAGCAGCTTTTCAAGGAGACAGGCAATTTCAGCAAGAACTTCCAATCTCGTATGCCCTTTGCTATGGCTAGCTCTTTTCTTTTTGTGAAGTTTAGGTAGATATATTCTCTTTGGTTGTGTACTGACTCTGAAAATAATTTTTGCAGCTGCAAAGTCAGCTGATAAGCCAACCCCTGAACTGGTAAGTTGTTCTAGGTTATATATGTGTCTAGAGATATCTAAGTCGCCTTTACTACTAGCTCGCTCACTGTTGTATTTTCAATACACAGACGAAGTCGGCTAGCAGAGCTGCTGGTATGTTTTCTGGGACACAGGATAAATGTGCTACTTGTGGGAAAACAGCATATCCCCTTGAGAAGGTATTCCCCATTTAGAATTACATTATCTCCATTCTCATGTAATCTAGTCTTGCTTTGCGGTCGATTATAATAGCTTAGCTCGACGGAGCTATACCAAATAAAAGATGTCTCATATTTGGGTTTTGTGTGTTGATGATACTTTTAACATCACACTGTGAATACAATTGTGCTAAAATAAGAATATTCATATTCTATTCTTAGGTGACGGTCGAAAGTCTAAGCTACCATAAGTCCTGTTTCAAGTGTTCTCACGGGAAATGTTCTCTGACACCATCAAACTATGCGGCCTTAGATGGCATCCTATACTGTAAACCTCATTTTCCCAGCTGTTCAAGGAAAAGGGCAGCTACAATCATGTACTCAAATCGGCATCAATGAAGCGTGCTACTGCTGTTGTTCCAGATGTGTAAACTTCATTCCTCAACTCGGTTTGTTGCGTTTTGGTGTGTTTTTAACTTTCTGTGTGTGATCGTGTAACCTTATTACTGTGTCTTTTCCTCCAAATGGAGTGTCCTTCTGGTGTTATTTGTTTAAATTGATGGAATGTTGAGATTACGCAGCTGAGAAACGACATTCTGCATGCTGATTAATGAAGTGGATTATATATGTGTTTTTGAAGTGGGAAGAAATCTGTTTTAGTCTTTCTTGTAAAACATGTTCTGTTTCTCGTCTCTATAATATCTCTTTATAGATTCGCCTGTATCACGGTAGTAATAGTTGTGGAATTGTGGTGGTCTTCCTTTCCTGATGTTTTAGGCCCTAAGACTTACTCTTGCTTACCAGTTCTTGATCCTATGTTTAGATCACTGAAATGACAGGCGTAAACATAAAATTCTCAGTCTGAAGTCTGAACAATAATCTTTCAAAATCCATGTAATAGCTGTAGCTGTGATGTTTAGGCATTTCCCTTAATCACATAGTAGTAGTACTAGTACTGTAGTACATAGTGAGTTGGTGGTAATTTGAGCACAACATTATATAAAGGATAAAACAAAGATAATGACATCATTGATTATGTTAGAGAAACAAAATGGATAGACCAAATGGTGGCATGGTAAAATGTAGCAGAAAGTGAAGGTAAAATGAAAGACAGTGTATGTTGGGCTAAAAAGACTTGACAAAGACGGTCTGTTCTCCAACCATGAGTCTAATAGGGTTTTATGTATAAGATTTTCATAAGAGCACTAGTAATAGATGGCTTATTTGGGGCTTCATTTATGAATCCCATGAATAAGCCCCAAATAATATTTTTTAATTTTCTTTTCTTTTTATTTCATTAATCGTGTGGTGCATACGGAATGTATGTGTTATGGAATGTATGTGTCATGTGAAACCCACAAAAAAGCCCCTAATAACCCCAAACCATTGTAACAACAAATGTAAGGGGCTTAATATCCAAATAAGCCCCAAGTTTGTAGCCCACTATTTTACTAATATACGTTCTCCAACATTGAAGGTGTAGGCTGGGCCGTCGTTTGAGGGCCTGTTACAGGCTCTTTGTCCTTTGTAAAATCGTAATTGGGTTTCTGGCCGGCCCCTGATTCCTTGCGAAATCGTAACACAGTAACACTTACTTTTTCAACTCTATGTGGACTTAGGCTCTCTTTTAGACGTATAAATAAATACTAAAAGTGAATTTAATGAATCTGAACTTGAGTTTAGTATTAAGAAAAATAAACGAAGCTAAGCAATCGAAATAAATTGAATTCAACTGAATTTAATGAATTTAAACAGCACTGAAGAATTGTTTTATATTGATGGAATGTTGAGATTACGCAGCTGAGTAACGATGCTCTGCACATTGATCTGTTAGCTAATTACGTGACTAGAAGTTGATCTAACATCAACCAAAAGAGTGTGCAACACAAGTAGGATAGATAATTCTTCACAACATCTGCATATCCACTTCCTATTTTAGACAAAAGATCAGCAGTTGTATTCTTTTCCGATATACAAGCACTACCTTCCAACTTCTGAGTTGCTGCAGTTGAAATCTAAGATCCCTGACGAGTCTGGCATGCTTCCATGCTGGAGTCTAGGTCCTGTTCCAGCAATTGGCAACGTAACTAAAGTCAATTTGTAGTTCAAGAGATGAAATAGAACGCTGCAAAACTGGTTTAATACCTAGATTAATAGTCCTTAACTCTGCGGTAGCATTATCAATTTTTCTATATAGGTGGAGGCAACTGTAATAAAACTTCCCGACTTTGATCTTACTTCCTGTACAGAGCAATCAGTATTGCGGCAAAACAAATACTGGAAATCAGGGATCCAACTACAATAAACAATGGTACTGTTAGAGGTACGTACGTTTGCTATTTCATTTTTAGAAATTTACCATGCATATTTCTCTGATTAACAGCTTCCTGTTTAAAAAAGAAACAAAGTTGTAGCCTACCAGATCTCGTATATGACCTTGCAAAAATATGGAAGAGTGAACAGTTTACACCAAGAGGCTTTCACTTCATACCCCTTCATGATCCAAGCTCATAATTTTCATACATAGCACAAAGGCATCCATCAAGCACATTTACATCCACAACCTTTGCAGAACTTGGTTGCTCAACATCTGCAAGACACACATTCCCTAAATCTAAAGAAATAATACGCGAATGACCAAACGTCCAGTGAAGCTTACCATTCACAAACACGCCTCGAGAACGATCAGCCGAGTCCCAAATGCCCCGTTCAAATTCAGTAATCTTCCATGAATTCGTCTTTAAACTATATAAACATTCATGTCCACCATCACACACTAAGAAAACTTTGTAATCATCATCAGACTCATCAAAACCAAACCCACAAATACAAAAAATTGTGAACCTGTCTGTATCTGAATGAGGCAGTTGTCGTGACTTTCTAGTACAAGGGTTCCACAGGATGAAGAAGCCTTTCCAGGGTATATAAAAGCAACACAAACCATTACAGCAACCTACTACAACTGGATTTAGATACCCATGATTGAAGAGATGAGAATCAAACTGGACAATATGAGGTTTTTCAGAATACAGGGAATCAACAGGACAATGGTTGAGGGTGTAAACATTCCTTTCGGGCCGGCGGATGAAAACAATGCTGTGGTCAAGAACATGATGATTTTGTTTCTGGTGTTGGAGGTGAGTCTTGGCAAATTGTTTGTTGGAGATTAAAGAACACCATAATTTCGAAACGCAAATCAATCTCAAGAGAGACTTAACAAGGTAGTCTTAGTATTTCTTCGATCATATCTTAGGGGAGACTATTCCTCGATTTCTTCTTCATAATTGTCTTTCTTCTTCTTCTGTCATTCAGGGTTCTTTTCTTAAAAATCTACGTCTCCTTGTACGTGGTGGCTCTTTGTGACTAATATGTTTGCTAGAGATATATAAAGTCCAAGGGACTTTTTGTCTTTTTCATACCAAAAACAAATTAAAAAAAACCGAAGCTTGTTTTAATTAATGTAGAGAAAATTACACAGATAATATTCAATTATTGTAAATCTTGCAATTAAAACACTAAACTATTTTTTTTCAAACAAACAATATTAAACTTCGTAGATTTTTTTTTTTTTTTTTTTTTTTGAGAAGAACTTTGATTTGTATTACTCAAAAGCAAGCCTATCATCAGGCGAAACAAAAGGCAAGGAGGAGCCGTCACCGTCTGTGTCTAAATCATGCGCTAGCATATGCGCAAGCTTATTACAAGTTCGACGAACAAAAGCAAAACGAATAGAAATAAAAGAACAAAACAAAAGTCTAGACTCCTCAACAATATTGCCAATGGATGATAGGGAAGGGGTATCACTCTGAAAAAGTTGTGCGACCTGCAGTGAATCTCCTTCAATGAGTACATGGTGCAAACCTCACTCACCATCTTTCGGGTCTGGTTTAGGTAATTATATCACTTTCAGCGCGTGAAATACATAAAGAAATATTTTAATCCTAATTTAGAAAAATACACAATATTTTGTTGCTTTTTCTGATGTAAACGTTAAATTTATGGAAATAGAGGTGGTGAGAATTTGACCCTTTCATATCCGAAAAGCAATATAAGAAAACTACTTCTACGAAAGTAGTAAATTACACGAATTCAGAGTCCTCGACATTTTGTTGGAGTCTTGGATAAAAAGATGGAGCGGGCTCATCCCAAAAATGTAGCCCATTCACCTCGTATACCAACTTGGTCAAAGTGTCTGCACAAGCACTTTCACCGCGTCGAGTGTATGTGATATGTAACTTGTAGAATCCAAGGTGCAAGAGAGGGTGTGAAATTGTGGAACGTTGCGGGTACATGTAGATGACTGATTGTACTATGAAATTGAAGTTAACAAAGCTAGCTAGGTGACAATAAACTAAAAAATGTTTTTTTTTTATAACCAAACTAAAAAATGTTTAGTGTTTAGTATTTTTATTTAGGTGAAGGTGAAATAATTACATGAATCAAGCCGGAAAATGGTTAGTGAAAAGAATTGTGAACTCTAGTATTATTGGTGTACATAAAATAGTTTAGCACCCCAGTTTGCAAAAATTTAGATAGTTTAATAATATTGTTTGTATAATTTTCTATGTAATGTGAGTAAAAGATGAAGGGTGAAAAGGAAATATAGTGCGCTCATTATATAAATTTCGCGTTGAAGTTGAAGTGCTGAACTGAACCTGAACCAACCTCATACTATACCTTGCTTCCGTACAATGCTAGGATAGAATAGAATGAGTTGTTTAAATTAAATTAAAGGCCCTTAAATTAATATTTTAAGCTAAAGTAAAATACCCATTGTTACTTGCAAGAATCACATTGATTGAATTTAATAACTTGAGTCCAATCGAATTTATTTATAATATAAAAATAATTAATTCAATATTATGAAATATAATTGAACTAAAATTGGCATAATCTAACATATTAATCCTCACTTAACAAAATGGTAGGTATCATTTTCCTAAAAATTAGTAAAGAAATTATATTATAAAAGTATAATAATCATTTAGCAATAACTAATCTATAAACTAAATATGATGGCTAAAAAGTTCGTTGTTAGTTGATTAATTAATAAGAAGTAGATGATAACGGCTTATAACTGAAATTGAGTATTGATGAGTTAGCTGTAGTTTTGATATGCCAAGTAGCTAAGAATTTTGAAAAGAAAAGTAGCTTATGGTTTGGATTAGCTTATGATATTTTTTAAGGCGGAAAAAAATTTTTTATTACTTAAATAATATAAGTAATGCTCAAGAATACAACTGAGATACAGGAAACACAAATCTTCGGCTTATGATATGATGTTACTTTGATTTAACATATTTATTTCGTCAAATGATCAATTAAACTCATCTAATCTGGTTTATAGCTAGGCTAGCGAATAAACTCATATCATGAAACGTATGGTTGGTTTTTGCAATTTACTCTAAAGTAAAAGAAAAGGAAGAATACAGGTGAAAAAACAAATCTGTAATACAACTTCATATACACTCCAAGAACTTATTCCTAGCTAGCTAAACTGTTTTATTTATATATCAACCAACCATGAGTATAATAATGTCACTCTGAGTTGAGAAAATTTGGTAATCATATAAAATGAAGACAGATGAAAAAATAATCAATGATGTATTTGAGCTAACAATGGAGAAGGAATGGAATGTAGTCCGAGACTTGTACAACAGACACTCATGGCTACATGATGCTAAGCTCACCAAGAACCAGAACACGGCTCTACATGTAGCTATGCTAAGCTACAACTCTTCCAAATCGGAGGGAACCGAGCCCGACATCAAAAAAATGATCAGTTACATGTCTATTGAAGCTCTTTCGACTAAGAATAAGAATGGAGACACCCCTCTCCATCTGGCAGCAGCTGCTGGTTGGACCGAGATTTGTAGCTGCATAGCTGAGAAACACGGGAGCTTATCACCAGGCGAAATGCAAAGAACGAAACTCCTTTGTTTGCCGCAGCTCTTCATGGAAAGGATGATGCGTTCGACATTCTCCACAAGATCTACATTGCGAAAGCAGAACCTGGTGATGAAGCAGGGGATTCTCTCTGTAGGAGCAGTGATGGGAATACCGCTTTGCACGTTGCTATTTCTGGAGAACGCTTTGGTAAGTCAGAACTGAGAAATATTTTTCTGAAAATTCTTACGAAAAAAAAAAAAAACAGTTTTTCTTCAACAGTTTTTAGTCTATGTTCTTTTCTGTACAGAATTGAATTGAACGGAACTTATTTGTAGTATAGAAAACAACTGACAAAGTCTGAATTGAACTGAATTTAATAAGTTTTATATTCAGCTACATGATCTAATTTGATCTGTGTCTGAATATTTCTGCAGATTTAGCTGAGCAGATAATAATGGACTACCCAAAATTGGTTGATGATGTTAATGTCCTTGGAGAATCTCCCCTTCATGTTCTGGCCAAGAAGCCTAACATTTTCAAGAGCGTTAACGAGCTCGGTTTTTGTGACTCCCTAATCTGCAAGTGTAAGATCTAGCTAATTCTACAACTACTTTCATTTTAGCTTGCTTTTTTCTTGATATTGATCAGAAGAAACATAATTTTCTGTTAATGTTGCTGCTGCTGCTGTTTTCAAAATTGTAGACGCACTAAAGGGTCAGAACAGTAACGGTCGACTGAAGGATGAAAATGAAAAACCTGAAAAATTTCCCTTCCCAAAGAACTACAGAACCTGTGTCAACATATTCTATTTTCTTTGGACTCCAATTTGTAGTATTATTCAAGGTACTTAGTACTTACATAACATCACACACAATCCAATGACTTTCAATTTGTGTTCTGCAAAGTGAAGTAACACAGACATCATCTGCAGTTAGTCTGGGCATTAGATGCAAAAAGCAGAACAAACAGAACGAGACTCGAGAAGATGTAGAAAGCCAGAAAGAACAAGAGATCAAGAAGGCATCTGAACTAAGTATGAACTGTATATGTATAGTAAATACGCCAGATCATTTCATTCATTCCCACGCGTGTTAGCAATATGCGATCTTTCCCCCTTTAAGTTTCTGATACTTATGTCTATGAACTGTGCAGAAACAGGAACCAAACAAGATGTTGATCATTTCTATCCTCCAAATTGTACCACTTTTGTTATGCTTATGAAATTGGCAATGAACATTATTCTTACTATTGTCGGAATTGGTAAGTGCACCCTCTCTCGATCAGCCCGATTGTCATTTTTTTCTTCTTTTCTTGGTCACAATGTTATCTTCTCATTGATTCAGGTTTAGGGAAGATACATAAGATTGAGCAACATAAAGAGCGATATACAAAAGCACTTAAAACTGTGGACAAACTGTTGAAACATGAAACGAGCTATAGGTATGTCAACGATGGGCAACAGCCTGGTCAGAACACCTTAAAACAGTTACCATCACGAGTACTACCGCCACTTGTACCACCTCCAGAAGATGGCAACCCAAAATCAGAGGGCAGTCCCACTAAATCCGATGATGTTCCCCCCGAACCAGGTAACTAGCTAGCTATGCGGATACTGTAATTGAATTGATTGTTAATTCATATACTATAACTAAGGAATTTCTACCTTGTAGAAGAAAAGAAGCTCCATGTCTTTGTAAGAGCAGACACTCCAATTATTGTAGCAGCAAAACTGGGAATCCATGAGATTGTTGAGAAAATCTTCAGCAAGTTGCATATTGCAATAGTTGACGAAGATTCAGATGGCAGAAATGTGCTCATGCTTGCGGCCCAACATAGGCACGTCTCTGTCTTCAAGCACTTGTTGGATACGAAGCAAGTTCCTGAACACGTGTTCTATCATGTGGATAATCATGGAAACAACATCATCCACCTCGCAGCTATGTTGGAAGAGCGCGATAAGCCTTGGCGTATTTCTGGCGCAGCCCTGCAGATGCAATGGGAGATCAAATGGTTTGAGGTAAGTACTCAGAATGCTGTAAAAGGGTCGGTTAATTAGACCGTATCGATTTACTTGAGATTAACTGGATTATTGTAACCATAATGCAGCGTGTGAAGCGATCAGTTCCATCAACATGCTTTACGCACTACGTAAACAAGAAAGGCGAGACTCCAGAAGTGATCTTCACAGAAACACATGAAAAGCTCATGAACAAGGGCTACTCATGGCTGATAAGGACATCCGAATCATGTTCCTTAACGGCAACTCTAATAGCCGGAGTAGCATTCACCACTTCAGCCTCTGTGCCTGGTGGCCCAAACGGAGACACTGGGTTTCCTATCCTTGAAGGACATGCGGCATTCAACGTGTTCTCCATATCTTCACTTGTAGCACTCTCTCTAGCAGTAACTGCCCTGGTTCTCTTCTTGCGATTATCACATCAAGGAGCGTGGAGCATGATTTCAAATCAGAACTGCCGAACAAACTCTTATACGGACTGACTTGTCTCTTCGCATCCATAGCTGCTATGCTTGTCGCATTCTGTGCAGGCCATACATTTGTTCTGACGGATGAGCTAAAGTACGTTGAGATTCCTATATATTCCCTTGCTTGCGTACCGGTGGCTTTATACTTCTTGGCGCAGTTGCCCCTCTATGTTGATCTTGTCAGTGCTGTCTGTCGAAAAGCGCCAGTTCCTAACGTGCCATACATCTAAACTTATCTACTACCTAGACTAGAAGATACTCCTGTTCAATAATACGTATTATTTTTTCGTCCGTATTTACAGTTTTCATATGTTTCCTGGAGTTGTTTGACTTGGGAGTATTGTAAAAGTGGATTCTGCAATTATATATACCAATACCACTGTACTGCTAACATGTTATAAGGATCAGTGTTTTTTCCTGGATTCTGCAAATAATATATACTAATGCCAATCGGTACCTATGTGTTTCGAAGTGGGCAGAAATCTGTTTGAGTGTTTCTTGTAAAATAATATATTTGTGGAATTGTGGTGGTGTTTCCTAAAGTTTGCATAACTAAAATAGCATATGTTACTCTTCTTGTTGGTAAATTTTGCTTTTAGTATTATCAGAATGTAAACATAGAATTCTCAGGTAATGAACATGCTAGCATCCTGTATCACATAGTAGTAGGACTTGGTGGTAATTTGAGCACAACAGAACAGACCATTTACAAGCAATAGGCAATATATAAAGGATAAAACTAAGATAAAATTAAACATCATTCATTGATTATGACACAGAAAAAAGATGGATAAACCAACTGGGATAGTAAAATCTAGCAGAAACTGAAGGTAGAATGAAAAGACATAGTATAACTTTGCCAAAAAAAAAAAAAACTTGATGAGATGACTATTAGCTAATTACGTGACTACTGACTAGAAGTTGATAGGTCAGAGTTTATTATCTAACATTAACCAAAAGAGTCTGGAACACAAGTAGGATATCCACACTTCCTACGTACTTTTAGACAAAAGATAAGCAGTTCTATTCTTTCTCGATATACAAGCATTACCTTCCAACTTCTGAGTTACTGCAGTTGAAATCTAAGGTCCCTGACGAGGCTGGCATGCTTCCATGCTGGGGTCTAGGTCCTGTTCCAGCAATTGGCAACGTAACTAAAGTAAGTTTGTAGTTCAAGAGATGAAAAAGAATACTGCAAAACTGGTTGTAATCCTAGATTAATATATAGTCCATATGACCATATATCTGCTGTAGCATTATCAGTTTTTCTATATAGGTAGAGGCAACTATAATAAAACCTCCTGACATTGATCTTACTTCCCTATACAGAGCAATCAGTATTGAGGCAAAACACATACTGGGAATCAGGGAGCCAACTACAATAAACTATGGTCTTAGTGGTATGTTTGCTATTAGGAAAAGCCACCAGAAAGTCCGTAAGTTTTAGAAATTTACCATGCATATTCTCTGATTATCAGGTCCCTCCGTTCAAGAACCAAATTTTAGCTTGCCAGCAGTAGTTAACAAAACAAGATTTGAAGTAATATTGATTTGCATGTCAGAGTTGAGAGGAATAGAAGAAAGAGCAAATAGGAGGAAATCAGACCTACATGTCATTTGGTATACTCCAATTTTCCTCTTGTTCCTCCCCATAAAGAAAAGGTGAGATTAAACTCGGACAATAGAGACCAGCATCAACGTCATCCACCACAATTTTGTTCGGTCCCAGCATCCGAGAATAACCGGTCTTTAGACAGAAAATATTGGTGGAGTAATACGAAGCATACAGAACCCCACCCTCGCGTGATATGAACAAAGGTTCCCAATACTTCTTGTTTATGTTCTTGTTTATGTAAAAGTGAACAGTGAACAGTTTAGACCAAGAGTCTTTCACCCCATACTCCTTCATGACCCAAACATCCTTAGCTGCTGTATTACGTTCATTTTCGTACACAGCACAAAGGCATCCATCTAGCACATTCACATCTGCAACCTTCTTTGCAGAACTTGGTTGCTCAACATCTGCAAGACACTCATTCCCTAAATCTAAAGAAATAATACGCGAATGACCAAACGTCCAGTGAAGCTTATCATTCACCAACACGCCTCGAGAATGATCAGCCAACTTCCAAATGCCCGGTTCAAATTCAGTAATCTTCCATGAATTCGTCTTTAAACTATATAAACATTGATCTCCAGAACCAGCACGCAATGCGAACACTTTGTAATCATCGTCAGACTCATCAAAACCAAACCCATAATTAAAACCGAAACGACAAGTATAATCTGGGAAGCTGACCACTGAACGAGGCAGTGGTCGTGACTTCTAGTACAAGGGTTCCACAGGATGAAGAAGCCTTTCCAGGGTATATAAAAGCAACACAAACCATTACAGCAACCTACTACAACTGGATCTAGATACCCATGATTGAAGAGATGAGAATCAAACTGGACAATATGAGGTTTTTCAGAATACAGGGAATCAACAGGACAATGGTTGAGGGTGTAAATATCCCTCTCGGGCCGGCCGATGAAAACAATGCTGTGGTCAAGAACATGATTTTGTTTTTGGTGTTGGAGGTATGATTTCGAAACGCACTTAAATCTCAATAGAGACTTAACAGGCAGTCTTAAAAGTAGTACTTCTTCGGGGAGACTAATCCTCGTTTTCTTCTCCATAATTGTAGACTAGTAGTTTTAAAAGCCGGCGCAGCCATGCGTTAGGGTTTAATTTATACTGGGAAAAAAACAGAGTATGAATTATCAGGTTTTAATTTATAATGAAAAAGAAAAGGTTTAATGAATACTGGAAAAAAAAAACAGAGTGAGAGTAATTGAAATTACATTACTGCAATAGAAAAACAAACAAATTAATTTCTACTCATCAAAGCACAAAGAAAAAACTAATTTGCCCATCGGACAAACTGTAATACAGTACATCAAAGTGAATGATGAATCCTAAAAACCAAAATTGGTAAAACCACATTCTGCAAGTATGAAGGATCAATGTTTTTTTTTTTTCTGTAAAATTCAAGACTCTGCTTCAGGGTACATTCCAATACACATTTCATTTTCTTCTTCAGAATCTCAAAGACATCAGCTGAAGTAGAATTCTTGTGAAAGAAACTGCTTTACCCAACATTAGGGAAAAAGTGGACCACTAGTACAAATGCTGAATAGACCAAAGTTACTTCCATAGATATATTTAGAAAAATGAACAGTGCAACTATATTCGGTCCGTTTGGCAGTGGATTACACGCTACCAGACCGATTGGGTCTAATTCACTGAACACGAAATAGCATAACAGAGAAACACGCACGTACTGACAGTGCAAACTGGGAAGAAGAGTTCAATAAACTAACTTACAGTGGAGTTTTTATTTTTGAAAGAACTCAAACTGCAAGGATGGATGCTTACAGAATCATGACAGGCACATCTCCAAATCCCAGTAAATTTGAGAAAGCATCAATTCAAAGACACACAGAACAGAAGTTATGGATCACAAAGAGCTAGTAATGTAGTTGAAAAGTAAGGACAACGTATATTATCGGAATGACGTATATTATCTTACTCTGACAGCAATGAATTAAAAAAGCCGCGTATCATTCATTCACTAAATAATCCATTATCAAGAGTCTTCATAACATGCTGTGCAGACTGGACATAGATCCTTTTCTAAGGCGTATATGTATATAAGGTACAAAAAATCTCAATAAAGTAAATATATTATCATTCTTCCATTAACCCAAACCTGGGTGAAGTCAAGATATTTGAGTCATTTATTAAAATTTTCTATTCTGCTAACCGGATGCTTGCTGGTACAGCCCCTGGCTTGGGGCGAAAAAATGGGTGTGAGGGAAGATCCATGAACAAACTCTGCAGCATTGACCAATTTGCTTCCCTTGGATGGTTGGACCTTCTTCATGTTTAATAACCACAGGAGATATTTTCCAAATATGACCATCTCATTTGCTACGCTTCTTGGCTTCACTGTAGAGGATGACCCCGAAGACAGTCAGACCGTATCCAAGCATTCCAGTAACAGAGACAGGATTTCTGAATATCAATATAGAGATCACCACTGCTACTGCCCCTTTTGCATTCCCAAGGACCTAAGGTAAAACACTATATTAGCAAAACGCAACAGATAAAAGACATGGAATCTAGACCAGCTGTGGCCAACAAACATCAATAGGTTTTATCTGAAATACAAAACTCAAACGTTCCCAAGCATAACTACATTTCTCTCGAGGCAGATGAGCAATTTACAGAAAGTTAACACCACACTCCCAATATTTTAGGTTGTTTTGACCATGTATCCTTTTCAGCTATACATATAACCAGATTTAGAATGCCAGATGTTGAATTTCTTAAATTCGTGATAATAATGAGAGCACCGCACACTTTTCAAGAAATAATATGCGCCACCTCTGTATTACATAGTAGGTACAGGTGCCAATGTGTATTTGGCGATCTGTAAAAGTTATGGCAACTCTATAACCCATACTATCATACGTCATACCTAAATATTCTCAAGAAAGCATCCGTGTTTTAAGGAAGAAATTTAGTATCTGAAGAAGTACAATAAATAAATAAAATCTCTTCGCACTTTCTCGTATAAAACATAGGCGTAAATCAGACATTTACATTTATTTTTCATAAAAAGTATAGGTTAAGATGGAAGAAACACACTGTTTCTGAATTAACCAAAAGAAATGGAATTTTGATCACCGCCAGAAAGGGCTCTAGGCAGGAATGTACTTTCCTACATTGATACATCATTTATCGCCTATATCTCCATAGAATAGTATGGGTATAGGAAGATGTCACCATCACCATCATACTATCATAGGCCAAGTAGACAAAAAAGCCACACTAGCTTTTAACTATTTTTAGCTAAAGAAAAGGAACATATCAGCAATAATAGAACAATAGGAGATTTCATAATACAGATAAAACTTTTAATTGAGGAAGCAGAAGCTATATGGTGCAGATGCTGTCATTGTAATTTGTAAACTTATAAGCAAATTCAGATAAGAAGATACCATGCAATTAGAAGAAAAGGCTAGCTTATGTGATGAAGTGAGAAGTACCTGAAGAGTCAGGGCACTGGTATGCTTTGTGACCAAAAAGTTGGTCAAATTTACAAAATACGCAAGCGCAGAATTGAACAACAGCAACCAGATTATTCTGATATCTTCTCTTGCTAATGCTAATGTGATACCAACAACGTTTTCTTCCATATAGAGTGTTGCTGGAAGTAGAAGTACAACAGCTATAGGGGCCATGTACAGAAGCAGATTCATCGAGTTCAGTTTTCCCTTGAATTTAAAAAAGAAACAGTTTCAGATCGAATTAACAATCACGTAACACGACAAGTTAGGAACAATTCACAATGTAGAACTTTTACCCTTCAGAAGAAAGCAAAATTCCCTGAACAACTGATTTTAGTGCCCTTGCTGCCGTTGCACCGACACACATGATAAATCCAAATAAATGGAAACTTGGTTCCCCTATCAAAAACAAAAACATAAAGAGAGGCGTTAGATTCCATTTCACATCAAGACCATCATATAAACATAAAATTATCTCAAGCAGACTAGCACTCCCACCATTCAACATACATATATATTCATCTTCTATAGGCCTTTCATTAAACTCATATACTCCAATTACGCCACATACATTCATGTCGATAAAAACAAATTCCATAAAGCGACACAAGTTTGATTCATTCATTCAGTACTACCGTTTTGGTAGTTGATACAATGCAATTTATTTTTCATATATTAACCGTCAATAATAGGGCATGAAATAATTTCTGCATTTTGTTATGCTATACTAAGACAGCAATTAATCAAACAGTTGAGGCGAAAACTATAAATGAAATATGCAAAGAAGGTGATATAAATCCATACCCCACTGGCAATGACAACTCCAGTAACAACAGGAACCAAGGTCATGTACGTCAACCACGCCTCCCGTTTGAAAGTAATCAAGTACGCAAACACAGCCGTGAAAAACGGCGTCGTAGCACCAATCGCCTGATTAAAGCTCACAGGCAAGTACTTCAACGAAATATTGCCGCTAACAACAGAAGTACAGAAAATGAAGCTGAGAGCTGTGATCTTCATGAACTGAACCCTAGATCTTATAGTCTGCATCGGCACCATCTTCATCCAGGCAATCGCGATGTAGCTGAGCAAGGAGCATGCCGTCATGTGGCACATGGTGAGGAATATCGGGTACTTGAATCCGTAATTGCTGAGCAAGTACTTGTTCAGAAGCAAAACCCCAATGTTGGACGAGTACCAAGCTGTGACGAGCCCGATCGTGAAGAATCGGCCCGTGGATTTCATGGATGGGATCGAATTGGAGGTGCCGGAGTTGTTTTGGGGGGAGATTTAGCCGGATCCGAGAAGCATTTGCGGTGCGTGACTTTAACGGATCTGATTCAGCAGCATCACTTTTTAATCAACACTACAGTTTCAGATTAATTTCTGCAAGCAGAAAATAAATTGGGGAATATGATGATGTTTATGTATATAATATAGTGTATGTATAGTTTACATTATAGATTAGAGATATACTGTATATATATACAGAAGAAAATGGAGAGTGTCTGGAGGAGCTGAAATTGAAGGTCCAAGGAAGGAGAAATGCGTTTGCATTTGCACAAGTGTGAACGCGTTGAGATGGTTTTGTTTTGTTTTGTTTTGTTATGAAAAATGTCTTCTCATTATTTTTTTATAAATAAATTTATTCATTACTAAGATTAATAAGCTTAATACTAATCAATTAAGGGAATACGAATAACGTATTGGATGGTGGGAAGTCTTTTCCTTTTTCTTTTTATTTTCGAGGATGGTCATGCTACGGTCCGGTCCGGTGGGAAGGAACTACGAATTGAGACCATGTCATAAAAGTAGCTAAATTGAACAAAATAACCAATTTGTGGTACTAAAAATAAGTTTTAGTTCAACTGCTTTAGTTATTTTGATGTATAATTGGTATTTTTCCCCTACTGTTTATATTTTTCGGATAGATGAAATGAATAGTATTAAGTCATATCAAAAGATTTTACACCAGAAATACACTTATACACATAACAACCTTGGGCTCATATGAATAATTTACAGTTAGGTATCATCATCAAACTTGAGTTGATTAAAAAGTGCCACCCACTTAACAACATTTTTGAACCACTGACAAATGGAATATTCTCAAGCTTGAGCTTGTTTGTTGCCGGATTAAAAGTCCATAATTTTCTAGTAGTTGCAATGATTTAACAACATATCAGCCTATCAAGGGTATATAATGGTATATAATGTTACAAAAGGTGAATTGCAACTATGCAAGCTTATATTGGACTTTTTAAAGGTAAAGTAACTAAAAACCTGAAATTATACTTTTATCGAAGCTTGTGAATATTTCTATAAAAAGGACACACAAATGCTCTTCTGATCTATTTAGCAAAATGAGTTTCTTTTTTTTCTTTTTTACGTGCGATTAATCCAGTCGAGCAATGTTAGAATCTTTTTCATAAGGTGACTATCTCAACGGTATTTTTTTACATCCACCGGACTCAAACCAAAAACTCACTAGACTATTCTTTTTTGAAAGAAATAGACCTTCCATTCATAATAGCATCCTTACAAACTTACCCTCATTTAGTGATAAGTCGAGGGCACGACTCACGAGCCTATTGATTCTTGACTCGGACCGATTCTATTATTTATAGTATTTGTTTGCTTTCTACCAATTATATACTAGCTATTTTAACTTCTAGTAACTTATTAAATTAGTCCGTTGATATGTAAAAAACAATGTTGATTTTTGTAATAGGTTTAACTTGATCACATATCATCCTATTTAACTATTAGTAATTTAACCTCAATATATACCCTTGTTCAACCTCTTGTGTGAGAATTAAGCCAGTGAGTGATATAGTAGTACCAAACACAAAAGAAAAAAAATGTTAACACATGATTTACGCCAACCAATAAACACCAATCACATTTGACATCTCAACAAAGCTTACAAATATTAATTAATTAGAAAAATAACATTAATATAATACATTGTAACTAACGAACTAATGATCAATCACGTAATTACAACACTTGAGTCTTGACGTCTTAACAGTATAACAAATTCATTTTCTATTTTTCTACTAACAGTATATATTTCTCACCAGGAAATATAATTAGATCCCAAGTCCGTGACTAAAGAATTGAAAGGGTGTATTTTTATTATCGAAAATACGTTTATTATCAAAACAATAGTTGGTAATGCATTCATCTTTTGAAAATAAAAATTCTCAATCCACAAGGGATGGGAACGTGTAGGTTACCATATCTTTCACTATTACAGTAGACTGAAATTGCTTAATTTGTGGAAAGCATTAGTGGCATTAATTCACTGGATTTCCAGTATACTTTTCCTCTAATATGACGAACAACAATCTCGTTCCACAAAAGTGGTGTTAAATCATTACTAATATTACGTACGTAATTAATTATAATGCGTGCATGGGCCGCATGAGCTAACATTTCCTTCATTTTGATAAGCCCAGTTGCATTTTGAGCTAAAAGTAGCTTGTTCTTTAAACAATCAATCAAAATAAGCAATGTGTTTACTTTACTGGATAGGTCCGAGAGGTGAAGTAAAGGTGTTTATAGATCTCGAAGCTATTCCTTCGTGTTTAGGCTACATCTTACTTTTTCAATCCTTAGTTTATTCAAATTTCTGAGGGAATAGCCAAATGGGGGGATCCAATTCAATGTGCATACATACGCAGATTTATCGTGTCTTAAGACCAACCAAAATGTTGAAGCATTATCTGCATCGTTTTTACATCGTATCCATTCTTAACACCAACCAAAATGTTGAAGCATTATCTGCATCTTATTTGCATCGTATCCATTAAAAATGGGTGAATGTAACTCTCCGTCTGTTTTTCAAAGAGTTTAAAAAGGTTGTAAATGTTAGTCACGTCAACAAAGTCAATATTTACTTTTGATGAGAATGCATTCAAAAGAAGTTACCAACCCTAAAATTAAACATACTTATTTTGGACGGGAAATTACATCTGTTCATATTTGGAATCAGTATACTTCGTATATTCAAATAGCATCATTTGAATAAACGCATGAACTTATTGATGTCCGGGACGTTGAATAAAACTTAAATAAAATCCATCACAATCTTAAATACTTTCTTTCTTCCATTGTACTTGTCCATTACATTTACATGCCTGCATGTTGACATGTGTTTCAATGTAAGATTACATGCTCTTTCTTATGTTTGGTGGTTTTCTTTTCTTCATATGTTTGGATAGATATTGTCATGACGTTTAAATGTTGACTTTTCTTCTACACGGTTATTCCTGGATAGACTCACTCATAAATATCTCTAAACCCTGTCACTTGGAAATGGTCAATTAATTTTGTGCACAGTTCAACTAAAACACCCGCAAAGCAAAACTACAGTTGGACTTGGACATACTTTTCTGCTGCTCTTTTTCTCCACATTGATAGCTGGTACACACTACACACAATTAATCCTCATGAAGCCTTTCTTCTACTTCTACATAGTACATACGGTTGACTCGAACATGAAACCTTACATAAGTGCATTCAAATCTCTTACCATGTGGATCAAGAACTGTCAATACTTTAGTAGCACTGGACTGAGAGGTGGCTCTCAACAGTTTCCATTTTATCTTCATAGAATTTGAACTTGAACATTGTATTCTGAGATTTGAGGCCTCATCCTCTGCAAGGACAAAATGCAATGCAGATTGCAGCCTCAAAGACTTAAAGTCAATCAATCCTACTACTAGTATTTGGTCTGCCTGGCCCTGGCCCTATCGTACTAACAGTCAGAATCAAGAAAAAAAAAACGCGCTTTCGCATTGACAATTACTCCCATTACCATTGATAAATTGCACCAGGCTACTCACAAGAAAGATTCACTAGTCACTACACTCACATTTCAAGTTTTCAAGTCATCATGAAAGCATTTACAAATGTTCTCTTGTTCCTACTTTTGTTGTTAGCACAACATGATTGGTTCACTGTGCAGAAAGGTCTTAATTTAGCAACTCATAGTGGCTTCGTGTTAACTGGGGTTGAGGCGCGACAAATGGATAAAGAAAGCTGTCCACCCCCACCTGCTCGAATTAACACGTCTCCTAATAAACCACAACATAAACCAAAACCACCAGCACCACCACCTCCAAGGGCAAGCACATCTCCGCATCTTAAACCTAAACCAAAACCACCAGCACCACCACCCCCAAGGACAAACAGATCTCCACATTGGAAAAGTAAACCATCACCTCCGCCAAGTCAACCAACATTGGTTAATTGAGTGTCCAGTCTCTGTTTCACAGTTTCAAGTCTATGATGGTGGTAAGTTTCAACTTGATGTATTCAGGTTTGCTTTGGCTTAACCTGGCCAGTTTACCTATTGGTCCTCTGTCATGCCTGTACACCAGTTTTGGTAAAGTGAGTAATTTTACTTGCTCACTTAACAATAAAATTGCAATATAATGCTAGAGACAACTGCTTACTTGCATCAATTTCCTTTACTTCACTAAAGAAGCATTAAAAAAATGTTAACTACACTGTCAAGACTACACCCAAAGCAGTTCAATAAACATGACAACGAAGTGTAGCATCAACTAAACAACAAGCTTTCTCATCAATGAGATAGATAACACTATTCTCTAACGGCATATAATCAGTACCCGTGATCAACAGTTGGAGAGATAACTTTTCAACATTTCAAATTTTCGAGATAAAAGAAGAGTACATTTAGATATGTTTTCTTGTTCCTATCATTGTTGACTACTTGTATAATAGATTACCGTGCAGAAAGATGAAATCCCTTAGATAAGCATATCGCCTCACTACAGATTTAGATGGCCACTGGGACCATGGATAATACCATGATGACCACTAACATGCACCACCAGCACCACCGCAGCCAAAGCTATTGCCACTACAACTTTAGTCTACAGTCTTGAGTTTTTTAGCTTGGTCTTTGTCAAACTAGTTGTGTACTTGTGTTTAGGTATAGTTTGGTTAAATCTAAGTTCGTTTATCATTTGTTTCTCTGTCATGCTTGGACTTGAGTATTAGTGCAATGGAATATTTACTCATTCACAAGGCAAGAAAAAGAACAAAAGAAAACTGCTACAAGCGAAGGGCACGTTATATAAAGCATTGGTAGATAACTTGAACACACACATAGATAAAAGCCATAGCAAGTTTTTGGACTAACAAGCCTACCTGATGCACCAGAGAACTGGCTGAAAGTAAAACCGCGAGAGTAGTAATCCTATTATTGAGTTCACCAATAATCCATGCAAGAGCAACACCCTCCTCTAAAATGGTGAAACCTATACCGGTCTCTCAACAGTATCTCCCTATTATAAATCTTCGATATAAGCTTCACGACCGCATTGCATCTTCGCAAACACGCAGGTTCTTCATCACACGAATCGGCTGAGATGGAGCCAGAGCTATAAGCCCAAATGCAATAGCTAACCTCTCACTGTGAAGATGCAATGCCTTCTCCTGCATATCTTCATCTTCTACAAATTGTAACACTTCTGACTTGTTCGATACATAACCTTCGGATTTTAATCTATCTGCAATTTCTTCCAGCTTCAGGTATATATTCTGGGACATAGGGTGTTTACTATCGCCAACTAAAAACTCATGAACGATACCATCAACTTCAATCCAGCTACAACCGGGTTCTTTCTTCAATCCATCATCCCTCATACTCTTTCTTAGTTCAGAAACCTTGTCCCACTTTCCCAAATTTGCATAAGTATTGGACAGGAGAACGTACGCTCCGTGATTTTGAGATTCCAGCTTAGTCAATTCTTTAAAGGCATGTTTGGCTAGGTCGATGTTTTTGTGAAGTTTGCAAGCTGCAAGCAGTGCCCCCCAAGCAGATGCACTAGGAGACATTGGCATAGTATTGATAAACTCCATGGCATCTTCAAGACGACCCGCTCGACCCAAAATATCAACCATGCATGCATAGTGTGCCACACCAGGTTTGACCTTATAAACTTGCTCCATGTCATGGAACAAAGTTTTTCCTGGCAGCTAATAAATTGGTAAAAGTAACAGAATTGTGTTTTACCCAGGTTCCTGCATTTCCCAGAACAAATCTATAGCCTCTTTGCCACGCCCATACATGCCAAAACCAGGAATCATAGCACTCCATATAAACACGTCTCTCTTATCAATTGAACTGAATACTTGAAGCGCCTTTTCTAGATCCCCACTCTTCAATGCTGTAACAAGAAATCGATTCAAAGCAATACCCTCTTTCCCTATGTACGCATGGATCCAACCATTTGCAGCATACCCGTTAATCAACGAGTTCCAAGAAAGAACATCCCTCTCAGGCATATCCACAAACACCCTCCTCGCAAGTTCAATACACCCACATTGCCCATGCACGGCTTTCCCGAACGAACCGTAAATTCGCAAGCTTTGCAGTGGCCTTGATCACAAAAGGGTACGTGAATTTATTAGGCGCTTCACTACACTCGTAAAGCAATTTAACAAACATGGAGAGTGCAAGAACTGGTTCCAAGAAGCACGAATTAGGACGTTCCAAGAGTAGAGACTTGGTTCAGGCATTTGGTCGAACACCATGAGGGCGTAGTCGAGGCTGGAGAAATTTGACAGAGCCGAAGCTTGAATGAGCTTGCTGCCAGAGAATGAGTCGAAGAAGAGACCGGTGCGCAGCATTTGGGTGTGGATTTGATTGAGCTGCCATGAACTTGAGCATCTGTCGATGGTTGGCAAAGTATCTGTCGTTGGAGATGACAGTAGTAACAGGGTTTGAGAGTGGGATGGCTTTTGAGGTCATTGATTTAGCTTGAGAATGGAAGCAAGTTTGAGGGTTGACTTCTGTTCTAGTATTGCTTATGTTATCTTCTATAGTGTTCCGAGTAAACTTGCAGCTTTCATTTAATCAAACAAAATCATATATTCTGAAACTGATTGATGATGAACTCAATTTAATAAATGGAATCGATTCTCCAGCAAATTAAATATTGTCCATTCTTTAATTTTTAAAACACGATTGCTAGCCTTTGAGGCGTAAGTAATTCGTTCATTTTAAAATTCACTCACTAGTATTTGTAATTGGATTCGCTAATATGCACCAAAACAAATTATTCATTCTCTAATTTGCTAAATTTAGAGATTCGAAACTCGACTTTGGGAGAATAACGGTTTATTTGATTCACGCAAAATGCAGAATCTGAACGTGAGCTGTAGAGAATTGGAGTGAGCGCAGAGCGCCAACTGCGATAACGCCTGCATGTTCTGGAACGAGATTCATCAGGCAACCTAGACTTCGTTCATGTAAGATCATCAGTGCTTCTCAGATTACATATAAACTCAGAAACTTAAGACATCTAACATTAACAATGTGGTTGCAAATTTCATACACTGTAGATTAGCTAATTGGCCTAGTTTAATTTTTTGTAAATAAATACAAAACTTGTACACCAAAAGGGAGAAACATGTTAAGAAACAGAATCAGTTTAGATCTACTACACAATTACAAACAGTGTCTCTATTCTCAGTTCAAATCAACAAAGAAAAACCATGTACAAATGGATAAATGTGACACCATTTGAATTTAAAGATGCAAAAATAAGAATACCACAACAGTTAGCACTAATCCAACAAAAGTAACAGTACTAAGGCAGGTTCATACTCAACTGCATTAAACAATTTTCTACAGTGGTATCCACCAACAAAATAAAACAGGTGGTGAAGGACTTTTCACATGCCAAATGCTAAAAAAAATCAAATGGCAAAAATCCCACCTTGAAACAGAAACAAATCAGAAACCAAACTATATATATATCTAAGGGCATCGACAGATATCAACCAAGAATCTGCAGCAACTCTTCCACAACTTGATCAACTTCTTGATCACCTTTCTCATGGCCACAATGGCTTGCAAAGCCACCAATGCTCTCATGGCCCAAGATCCTTGCCTGTGGGGCCCATCCATTCAAGACTAGGCCCATGTCACCAACCCTTTGTAGGAAGCCACGTGGCAAGACCTCCTCAAGTGAAACTTTCTTACCCTTGGGAAACCTCAACACCCATATGAAATTCACATTGCTAAGCTCCAAACCATGAGCTAGTTCCTCCAAATGTTCTTGTGCAAGAAAATACTCACTGTCAAAAGAAACAAGTACTGTAGATTTCTTACCTTTCTTGTCAAGCCATTCAATGATTTCCATACCATCAACCTCATGGTTAGCTAGGGTCCTGAACCAACGGTCCAACCGGGCAATCTTCTTGCCTAGCAAAGTCGTAAGGTAGTCGCAGTACCACCCTTCGATTTCCTTAAAACCCTTTATCAGCACTATGTTCTCAGACCTCGCGATACCTTTCAACGCATCTAACTTCACCTTTTCACTCTGAGCCAGCATTACATCACGATGAACAAACTCGTAATCGCGATAGTATATGGACTCAAAAGGGAACTCGACATGCGGTTTTGTGAAAAAATGGAACATGTAAGCAGTCATAGTAGAGCTACCGGTTATAAACTCCACGGCTGGGATACCAAACCGCTTCGCAACAACCGGGGCCCAAGGCTGGAGGAAGTCGTAAATCAGCAAGTCAGGCTGGATAGAGGCCAAAACTCTGGTGAAACTAGGCTCGGCATTGTCAAGAGCCTGTTTTAGCTTCGGCATGAGGTGCGGTGGGAGGCCATTGGTGGTGCGGTAGCAGGAGGGAGATCAGTAGAGGTGGGAAGGTGGAGCTCGACTAGGCGAATGGAGGACTCAAACTTGGCTCCGATTTTGCTCTTGATGGACGTGAAATTTGCAGGGGTGGAACATAGGTGGATGATGAAGTTTCTTTCAGTGAGTTTCTTGGCTAGCTCCAAGTATGGAGATATGTGACCATGAGCTAGCCATGGGAACATGAGGACATGGATTGTGTTTTGGTTGCTGCTAGGGATGATGAAAGACTCCATTATTTTTCTTTTTCGTGATGATGTGATTTCTTGAAAGCTCTCAACATCGGTGTGGAGAGAGTTGCATGGACGGGCGCAGGCATGGAGAGAGTTGCAGCCATGAGAAAACACACAATCAAGCCAATGCTTACTTTTCCCATTATTATAATTTATAATAGAATAAAAAATCACAATTAACTTAGCTAGGATGCACGTATGTAGCTATATATATATATGATGAACTTTATATTATGAATTATGAAGAAATATGAGAAATAAATGTGGTACGTTTGGCTTCATTTGCTATTTATAGATCAATATAGATCAATATATATAGTAGATCATTCGGCATGGCATTTTAAATAACAAACGTGTACTAATTAATTAATAGTGCCAGGCTAGAAGTTATTTGAACTTTTGAACTTCTGAACTTTGAACGCTAACTAACTGGATCTATATATCATGCTTACCACAACATTAATCTAGCTACTACTGTTAATCAAATGGGACGTTACAACTACGATCGTTTACCTTGTGAATCAGCTCCCTGACCCTGAAGGCTCGCCGGAACCTTACTATGAATGCAAGTCAGCAGATACTACTCATTTTGGGAACAAGACACTGACGCCCAGGAATGGATTTCACTGGCAGTTTTGGTTCATACCCTACTCAACTCTCTACACGACCTCGTTTGGCTAACAAGAAGAAGGGTTTCAGGGCCTTTGATGGCAGTGACATTCATTTATACTGTGATATAAGTCACCATGTTTACTGGGCCGCCAGGGAAGATGGCATTTATTAATTCCAATGTGATCTTAGTCCAGCAGGGAAGTATTATGGCTGGGATCATATCTAGTCTCCATTTTACTATTTATCCAAACGGACCGTATATTGTTGAAATCTCTTCCTGTATGATTAATTTGCTGGCTATGTGTGCAACTGATTGAATAAGTAGATAGAAATTATTATTATTGTTAATACTGATCTTCTGTTCTGTTCTGTTCTTTGCCTTTTCCTGTTTCCTGTTTTAATTCTTACTACTGCTATTGATGCAAAACAGATGAAATTCTCAGACAATTCGATGAATGAAGGTTTGTCGAAAGATGTGAAATTTCTCAGAAGTTTTCAAGCTTTTAGTCGATATCAAAATTATTGTTTAAATCTCAAAGGGAGAACATCATGGGCACAAAGTATGCCTTATTAATATCCAACACAATGTAGTTACTATACTAATATGGATTGTTTGGGTACCTATGAACGTTTTCCCCAAGAACGGTTTTGCATCCTCAAAACTCAGGTTTCTAGACCATGGTACTCTCTTAGTCTTATCTGCTGCACTCCTGCCATTGCATTTATACTCTCCGAGATATGCGGTATATACCGTGTCTTGGAAATTTCAGGAGTAAGATCTTATGTCTATGAGAAAAGGCATAGATCTATGACTCTTTAATGTATGACTATATGAGCTTATTTACAACTTTTATGTTCTCAAGTTGCATATACATTATAACTGAAACATAATACTGAACAATTGGACAACACACACTGTTAGATATTTCTAATTTCTGCATTAGTTCTCATATCGTTAAAATCCACCATTGTTAAGGACTGTAAAAAACATGAATGGAAACAGAGCATTAGTGTTCTAAGTCTCCTCATTTCAGTCGAGGTATTTCATTTGGACGTGGAAATTGAGTTGCACATTCAACTTATGGAAATCTTCGAACAGATAAGAATGAGCCTGAGCCTGAGAACAACTCTTAAAGAATTAGCATTAAAGAGCTGGTACTAGAATTTTGGCAGGTAAAGAAATTCTGGACCAGAAAGCTCATCTCATGTAGAAGATCGCAAGAAATGTTCTAGATAACCTTAATGATGGAGTTCAAACCAAAAACTAAGTACTCATACTCAGTGATCCCAAAAATTAATTTACGCGGTCTGTTGAAAATCTCAAACTGACAATCTATCAGTGATGAGAAAAACTAAAACCTGATGTAAAGAATACTAAAACTGGAGTTGGAACTGAAAACTGATACCTAATGATTTATTTAAAAAAAAAAAAAGGCAGTAAATGCATCATGGAACTAATAATAATCAAGCTAGACTGCTAGAGAATCAAGTAGTTGGCCAATGAACAACACCATTCTTGTCTTATCTTCTCTTATAACGAACAGGAATGGATGGTCTGCCACAAAATCCACCTTTGGCGGCTTAGGCGGTGCATACATACTACATCCCATTCTTAAATTCCATACCGAAACAGCTGCAGCTTTAGCGCCTTGCTCATCTACCTCAATAAATGCATTATGGAAGATAGCCGACTGATCAAGAGGCAGCCCATTATCAAGAGGATAGGCCACCTCGGTCATATCACTGGTAAATGGTGTCACCAACCCCATCCTCGCTTTAAAATCGTAACTTATCTTGAATTTTGGAAAACGGAAATCACCAACTTCAATAGATTTCTCAGGGATGTGCTTGTTTACGAATCCTGGTTCGGACCCAAATTTTTTAACCAAGGCTGGAAGTCCATCTTTGGCATTGGGGAGGTAAAAGTACATGGAGAAGTGACGCCTGTCTTTGTAGTTCTGATAACGCAGCTTCAGAACTTTGAAAGTGCTATAGCAGGTAATGTATTGGTCTCGCTTGCTGGTGATGAAAGGTACTCGGATTCTCTTGTGGTCTAAGCGGACAAACTCATCATGTCTTGTTTTTGAGGCATTAAAAATTTCGGCCCACGCTCATTTGAAGTAGAGTGCACTTGCAAATATAAGCCTTGTTAAGTCATCAACTGAATTAGTCGGAAGAATCTCTTCGATTAGGCCATTTGTTTTTTGCTTAGCCCACACATTAATTTCTCTGCGAACCCCAGCAGCCTGAAGACATACATTAGCAAACAAGTAGTAATATACGTCCTGAGATATGAGATAAGTAACTACTTTACCTACAGTAGTATATTTTAACATTATAGTTTACGACTTATTGGAGTAGTGCTAACCTGATTTCGAAAATCAACATGATTGATAGCAGCAACTTTGTAAGACTGATCAGCAATGTCTTTGAAATTCTCCTTTAACCGCAAACTATGATCAATCCACATCCCGTTAACGAACGATAAACAGGGGCCACCAAAGGGTGTTCCATCAGCTAAAACTTCATCGACGAGCTCAGACATTGATGATCCAAATTCTTGGCTAGAATTGGACTTGAGGTAGGCCAGCAGCTCATCTCTTGGCTGACCCTTCAAACCTGCAGACATTAAGCCCAATACAACATGGATAGACAATGGAGAAAACACCATGTTCTTGGATTGGGTTTCTTCCGAGGACGTACTAGATCGGGCATGGCAAGGTAATTAATAAACGTTTACTACTAATTAATTAATAGTGCTAGGCTAGCTGTGATTTTAACTTTGATGAACGCTAACTGACTGGAACTATATATCGTGCTTACCACGACATTCATTAGTATCCACTAGCCAAAATTGATACCAGGTTACGTACGGTACGTACTACTTGATTCGTCCTACAGAAGTATGTGTTTAAATTCGTAACAAAATGGATATAAAAAAAAATCAAACGTAAATAAATGAATAAGACGGAAAAAGTACTATTATAATTTTTTTATTTAAAATTTGAAATGAATTTATAACGATATTCACGGTGCCAATCATATGCATATCATTCAATTTGAAATAATTTTACAATTTGAAAATATTTTTTTTTTAAATTTTAAAATAATTTTATAAATGAATTTAACAAAACGGGATACTATTTAAAGTGAAATAAACAAATTCTTCCTTTCTCTTTTCTTTTTTGCTAGTCCCGTTAATATTCTTTCATAAACATACTGTATGTATATGTATGTAATTACTAAGAACTATACTGTAGTAAGTAAGGCACATGAAAACGCATTTACGATATAACATGTGAAAAAGGTGCTAAGAGGAATTAAATTAAATTCTTGACAACTCAATTTGTCAATTTGATAAGTAATAATTCATTTAATTAATTAAATATAATACAAGTCCAAAATGTCCAATACACCATCTCTACGAAAAGGCACCTTCTCCTCGCTTCCATTGCCATTTACCACAGCTATATATAATAATGAGAGCTTAGAATATACTATTCCTATTTGAAATTTCATACTGTAATTAACAATCATATCACATTCAAGTTTATATGTATAGTACTACTTTTACACGTAAATTATTTTATGGCTCTACCGTCCATATCTATATATATACTAACATTCTAAACCGCTTTATGCCTCTGTCATGGATCGAAACCATACACCTCTCATTCCCAGCATTTTGTGACAGTAATGTATGTCTTTTCTTGTTACTCAAGTAATTCCAACGTCGTCTACTCTAGATCGTAAACATTACGAAAATTGTCTGGATTCATGCCACTATATATACAAGCAATGATTTCCCAATTAATAAAGTAACAACGAATTAAACACAAGACCATGATTTGTTTAACATTGTGTAACTGTTTTGATTATTTACTGAATGTCCAACGAATTGTAACACAAGACCGTCGTTGTTTCTCAAAAAAAAAAAAAAAACGGTATCTAGGGTGTGTTTCATGGGTCATACCCCTGCTTCAGTAGTTAATAAGACCGTTCTCGAGTAACAGTTCACAGTATTTTTATCTTTTTTAACAGCCAATATTATAACTATCCGCTGTTAGGCTAGTTTCTCTACAATATGAAAGATCCTCGAACAGAGTGCCAGATCACAACTTTAGTTTTAAGTGAAACAGAACAGTAAAAAGCCTGGTAGAATTTTGGAGGGAAAAAAAAAGAATTTTGGAGCTCATCTCCTGTATTAGAGCAAGTCTATGAGACAAGAACCTAAACTGGATGTCAAACAAAACTGCAACCAAGCAATACACAGTGATGCAACAAAAAGAACAATACGAGTTTATTTACGCGTGCAGTCCGATAAGAAAAAAAAAATCATCTAACTGAAACTGACAGTCAATTACATTGATGTGAAGAGAAGAAAAAAAAAGATGTTGATGAAAACTAACACCTACTGTAAATAAAAAATAAAAAAAACTTTTAACTTGGCAAAAGCAGCAAATTCAAGTTATGGAACTATTTAAGCTGCAGGATTAAGTACTTGGCCAATGAACAACACCATTCCTGTCTTGTCTTCTCTTATAGCGAAAATGAATTGATGGTCTGCCACAAAATCTACATCAGGGGGTGGTGTAGGCCGACGACATGCACCAATTCCGCCAGTCCATACAGAAACAGCTGCAGCTTCAGCGCCATGCTCATTCACCACATGCACCAGCTTCAACTTTTAACTTGGCAAAAGCCTTATGGAAGATTCGCGAATCCTGAAGAGGCATCTCATCATCAGCAACATGAGCCATCTCCGTGAGCTCACTAGTAAATGGTGTCCCCAACCCCATCTTCTTGAAGACTTCACATGCTTTAAAATCATAACTTATCTTGAACTTGGGAAACGGAAGTCATCAACTTCGACTTCAGTTCTCGGGATGTGTTTCTTTATGAATCATGGTTCGGAGAACTTTTCAACCAATGCAGGAAGGCCATCATTTGCATCAGGGAGATAAATGTACATTGAGAACTCACGCCTATCTCTGTAGTTCTGATAAGGCAGCTTCAGAACTTTGAAACCGTCATAGCTGGTAATGTATTGGTCGTCCTCCACGCTGGTGATGAAAGGTACTCGAACTCTCTTGCCGTCTAAGAGGACAAAGTCATCATCTTCTGTTTCTGACTCGTCGAATATTTCAGCCCGGCCATGCTCCTTTGAAGTACAATGCGTTTGCAAATACAAACCTGGTTAAGTAAGTGCTTTAGGTGGAAGAATATCTTTGATTAAGCCATTTGTTTTCTGCTCAGCCCACTCATTGACTTCTTGGAGAACTGCATCAACCTTTGCTTTGTTAGGATAAAAAACTACATTAGTACATAAGTATTGTACATAACAGCAAATCAAACAGGATCAGATTCTTTTACTAGTAAGTTCAAATCAAACAGGTAACAGAAACACCCACACACAGCGGCCAAAACAATATTCATTTAAAGACTCGAATTCCAAATAATTTCGTGGCGGTTGATGAAGAAAACACTCAATTCTCAAAAGAAAACGATAAATATCTACCAACTATATATATAGTAGCTAGAAACTTTCAACCCCGAGATGGTTCTACAATTACCGAACAGTAAGTAGTCGAGTCAAAATCACAAAAGTAGGCAATATATAATCATACGCAAACAGTGACGCTTCACCGGACTTGTCCTTAAATTAAACCACTTATTTTATTTTAAGTTGAAACTATTGCAAACACCCCAAAACTACTCGGGCTATATCAACAAGATAGAACATACTACCTCCATCCTGAGGTAAGTAACATCATCCAATTCTCTTTTTGGTTTTATCAAATGTTTTCAACTTTTACGCCCTTTGCCACTATGTGATCTAGGGATAAACATAAATTGTAGTACTAGCATGCACTATAAGTAAACGAAAAAAAGAAAATTGGAAACCTTATTCTTAAAATCAACATGATTGATAGAAGCAGGTTTGTAAAACTGATCGAGAATGGCCTTGAAATTGTCCTTGAACTTGAAACTGTGATCAATCCACATCCCGTTAAGGAAGGATAAACGGGGGACACCAAAGGGCGTTCCATCAGCAAAAACTTCCTCGACAAGCAAAGACAATGCTGCTTCAAACTCTTCGCAGGAATCGGAGTTGAGATAGGCGAGCAGTTCATCTCTTGGCTGACCTTTGAATCCAGCAGACATTAAGCCCAACACAACATGGATCGACAATGGCGAGAATACAAAGTTTTGACCTGGGGCTTCTTAATTTGGTCATCATGTGTTTGGCTAGGCTGGTGCATACGTCAGTTTGAGTTTTGCTAAACTTTCTCATCTCGGGCTTTGGTTCTATAAGAGAATTGGAATTGTATTGATAAAGTGAATCAAAGATACAATTACAATCAGAATGTTACAAGATCTTGAATCTTGGAGAGTAAAAAATCAGAAATGTAAAAGATGAAGAATAAGCTAAGCTAGCTCTGTTTATATAGTAGTCTAACTACTATAACCGAAGAGTACTACACTGTACTACTACAATGCCTAATTTCCTAATTCTCTGTTTTCTCTTTTGCAATGCGTCGTTCCTCAATTCTCCGTAATTCGTCCGACGTCGCTTGCTCACAGGTTCCCAGTTCAAACGGAGACGATCTTCTCTGATTCTTTCCTTTGAATCCATGATGATAGCTGCTGCTTTGGTTTATCTCTTCTGTTTTTTGTTTTTCATTTCTCTCAATTGACGGCAACACTGTTGAAGAAGAAGATGAATAATAGTAGTATAGTAGTGTAAGAAACTGTTCTTTTTGGCTGAACAGAACGAACTGAACTGAACATAATTGAATTGAATGAAGATGAACTGAAATGAATTTATTTGTAGTATAAAATACAACTAAGCAAGACTGAAAGAACTGAAGAGAACTGAACTAAATGGAACTGAACAAAAGTGAAAATAATGAGTTTTTGATATGAAGAGAACAAACCTAATTGGGAATACTGAGGTTTTAGCATATTAGGGGGGGGTTTCTTATTTACATGTTTAGGACTCTTAATTGGGCCACTGGTCAAATAGGCTCCAGTAAGAATATGCTCTTTTGGTCTAAACAGAACTAAGAATATGCTCCCGTCCGTAAGAATCTGTTCTATTAGTCTGAAGAAAACTTAACGGGAGGACCAAATGAAATATTTGTAATATAAAAAAATAACTAAACAAATTTGATTTAACAAAGCTGAACCCAATGAATTTGAACAAATATATATATAACTAGATAAACTAAAAGTTTACAACGAGGTGAGATACACGAAAAAGAAAAACCATATGAACGAAACTGATCAAAATGTGTCACTTTAGTTTTTAGACAGAGAAAACCATATGAACGGCCGGGCCTCTTTTTCTTGATTCGAATTACGCCTTTTGTAATCTTTTGCCTTCTTGTTTTCTTTCTTAGATGAACCCGGCTCAATTTGGCCAGAGCATCCTAGTAGTACAACTCACGGTATGTAAAGATAAACCTTCTCTGATATTTAGTTACAAATTTTCAAAATTTCAGTTGCTTCTCTGCCATGTTTTCTTTTTTAAATTTAGGGACAAGATAATCGAAAAAAAGAACTACTCCGCTATATGATCAAAACTCAAAAGAAATCCTTAACTGCTCCGCTCTATGATCAAAAGTCAAAAGTACCTTAACTGACAGTCTGTGATGTGAAAACTAAAACATCATGTAAAAAGAAATCCTAGAAACTGGAGTTGGAACTGAAAAACAGAGCAAATTGACCTAAACATGAAACTAAGAAGCCAGAAGAGGATCAAGTAGTTGACCAACAAACAACACCATTCCCAAATTATCTTCTCGTATGATGAACAGGAATGGATGGTCTGCCACAAAATCCACCGGCTTTGGGGGTGAATCCATACAACATCCTTCTAACCACCAATCTGTAACAGCTGCAGCTTCAGTGCCTTGCTCATCTACCTCAATAAACGCCTTATGGAAGATAGTCGAAACATTCAGAGGCAGCTCATTATCACTACGATAAGCCAACTCTGTCATATCACTGGTAAATGGTGTCACCAACCCCATCCCCTTGAGAACTTCACATGCTTCAAAATCATAAGTTATCTTGAAATTTGGGAAACGGAAATCACCAACTTCAACACGTGAGTGCGGGATGTGCTGCTCTATGAATCCTGGTTCGGACACAAATTTTTCAACCAAGGCTGCAAGTCCGTCTTTTGCATTGGGGAGGTAAATGTACATGGAGAAGTGACGCCTATCTTTACGACTCTTATAACACAGATTCAGAACTTTGAAAGTATCATAGCAAGCAATGTATTGGTCCTTCCTGCTCGTGATGAAAGGTACTTGAACTCTCTTGCGGTTCAAGAGGACAAAGTCATAATTTCTTGTTTTTGAGGCATCAAATGTGTCGGCCCATTTTCCTTTGAAGTACACTGCATTTGTAAATATAAGCCTTGTTAACTGATTAACTGAGTTAGGTGGAAGAATATCTTTGATTAGGCCATTTGTTTTCTGATCAGCCCACTCATCGACTTCTTTGCCTACCGCAGCAGCCTGAAGCCAGTTTGTTCAACGGAAAAAAAAAAACATACATTAGCACACAAGTAATGGCAATTAAACACCAACAGATTCTTATAAGTCAGATTACACCTAGCTAGCTAATATCCAAAAGGTGTAATCGGAATACTACTACAGCTAATAATCGGATAGCAATTAAACACAAGATAACTACAGTCTACAGTAATGGGATACGTATCATCAAGTGCATATCGTGCATTTGTAAATGGGGACATATAAGTGTCGAAATTGATACGTTGTCCATTTTGGAGTATCAGTGCTTTCTAGATTAAGAGTTAAAACACATGGATAAAGATTAATGGAACTAGTAGCAGTAGCATGAAAAACACTAACATTGTTCTGAAAATGAACATGATTGATAGGGGTTCTGTAATACTGATCAAGAATGGCTTTGAAATTCTCCTTCAACATGAGATTTTCATCAATCCACATCCCGTTAGTGAACGATAAACGGGGCCACCAAAGGGCGTTCCATCAGCAAAAACTTCATCGACGAGCTCAGACAATGATGATCCGAATTCTTGGCAAGAATTGGACTTGAGATAGGCCAGCAGCTCATCTCTTGCGTCATCCTTCAAACCTGCAGACATTAAGCCCAACACAACATGGATTGACAATGGCGAAAACACCATGTTCTTGTTGCATTGGGCTTCTTTCGACGACATCATCATATGCTTGGCTAGACTGGCGCATACGTCCGTTTGAATTCGGCTAAATTCTTTGATCTCCGGTTTTGGTTGCCAGTGTAGAAGGAGATATTCTTCTTCTGCTTTCGCTTTTGCTTTTTCTTTTGCTTTCTTTGAGTTCATCGTGAATTCGTGATACAGAGTTTTGGCTTTTTGTTTTTTTCAATTGACGGCAACACGACGGGGCTGTTGAACAGGGGAGTATTGGGGATTAGGTTTACCCCATGTTATTCATTAATTAGTTCAATTCAGTTTTTTCTTTTTCTCTTTTTTTTCAAATTTGTATAGTTGTATTTTGTTTAGTTCAACTTCATTCAATTATACAATTTTATTGAGTTAAAAGGACAGATTGTGTCAATAATCCAAATATATTGGGGGAGGAAAGATGGTGGATGAAATTGGGGGAGATCGAGGATCCGTAGCCATGTTTAAAAGATATTGAATCGACTCGTCCATGTTCACACAATTTTTAAGTACGCAAAAATCAACTGATCAGAGCAATATTAAAACATGCATTTGGATTTTGGAGTTAACATCAATCTCAATAAATTAAATAAACAACTGCATGTGCTGTTGTCTGCTTAATTAATTGATTAAATGAAAATTTTAGTATTTGAGTAATGAATACTTACTCCATTATAGCTTTTACAATTTTTCTAAATCTTTTTAGTTGTTACATTACGATCTTTGTAGGAAGATCGTACCTTGATGGTCCCGATCATGCATGTGTTACTTAACGGTGCCGCGCGCTAGCTACCTATATATATAACTAGCGAGCTAGCTCGTTCATTCATTATTACCTCTTATCTTCATCATCTACTAATCAGATCGAGGTACGTCCTAGCTAGTACTAGTATTATTTTTTTTTAATAATTAATATATACATACATACTGTGCTTATTTTGCTTTTCTCTCTCTCTCTCTCTCTTCACAGAGACTAGCTAGGCAAAATTACATAAGATCCAGAGCAGAAATGGCAGAAGATTTGGCGGGAGGAGCAGGTGAACTGAAAGCCACGTTACGAAAGCTAACAACGGATGAGAACTCAACGAATGAAAGATATGAAAGGATATGCTGCTTCGATAATCATACGCCCAACCGACTGGTCATTAGTGAAGAAAATGTTTGGATTGGGAGTCCAGGAACTTGGTTTCCTGATCATCTTGATCCAATTGAAGTCGGATCCTTCATGAGGGTTTGTAGTTATGTTGGTGATTTTCCCGATCCAGGCCTTAAGTATGGAAGATCGTACGTTGATGGTCCCGAAGACCTCCCCACCACTCGTAAATTTGTTGTCGCTTTTCATGATCTAAATGATAATGCGCGCAACAAGGTATTATTACATATATCTAGAAAAATATTACTCCGTAGTAATTATTTGTGTTTAACTAATTTGTGTAACATCGATCATATTGTTGTTTACGCGCGTGAAGGTTTACGCAGAATCAGGACCAGTGGGTCCTGGTCCTGTTGACTGGAATGAGATCGAAGAGAAATTGGACAATTCTGAAAATGAAATGACGCATGTGGACAGCATCCTTGGAGGTAGGATATGGATTACTCATGACCGAAATCATTTTGACCTTCCTCCAATTGCCTATTTCAGCCTCAACAACGTTTAACTAGGTCGTTGCATAATTAATTGATCGATCACTACTACATGAAAATGCAATGCATGCCATAAGTCACTCATCGATCAGTCAATAAGCTTGTAACTCAGTTTTCGTTTTCCTGTTTATGCTCTATCGGTCATCAGATTTCCGTTCCATAATAAGTTCATAGTAAGTTATATGTAATCGCTAGCTAAATTCTTGGGAAAGACCTGTCATTTCCACAATCTATGTAATCTCGTTGTAATTTTCAAAAATTATCATTTAATTATATGAGTCGAAGGATTTATTAATCTTTTATCTCGTTGATCTCAAAAAGTTGTCCAATAATGTGCTAATTAATTAATTATGTGCTAATTATAATTAGTATAATTATTGTCTGATTATACATACTTTCGAACCGTGGGCATCCATTTGTTGACTTTTCAAACCAGTAATTGATTTACAGGATGGTGCACATGTTTAATTTCCTAATGCATGCTTTAATAATTGGTGTTTGGTCGATCAATGTAGATTTGTATGAATTTTTCTTTTTTTTTTTGAGATATTAGTACTATGAAATTAAACTGATCTTCTGTTCTGTTCTTCTCCTTTTCGTTTTTCCTGTTTTAATTTTTAATACTGCTATTGATGCAGAACTGATGAAGTTCTAAGACAATTATATGAATGAATGTTTGTGGAAAGATGTGAAATTTCTTGGAAGTTTTCGAGCTTTTAATTGAGATCAAAATTATCGGTTAAATTTCAAATGAAGAACATGAGCACAATTGTGCCTTATTAAGTTCCAACAAAATGTAGTAATATGGATCGATTTGCTAGCTAGCTCGGTGCCTAAAGTTTTAGCCATGTTTGGGCCTCTATGAAAGTTTTCCCCAAGAATGGTTTTGCATCCTCAAAACTCAGGTTTCTAGACCATGGTACTCTCCTAGTCTTATCCGCTGCACCCCTGCCATTGCATTTATACTCTCCGAAAAATGCAGTACTGCGTCTTGATGAGAATCCCCAATCATTCCATCCTCCTGACATGATGTCAATGTCAAGGTTACAAAATGAGTAAATTGTTCGCGAGTATTTTCCCCAAGCTCTTCCCAGCAATATTGGCCTATTACGGCCCCTACCAGTAATCGTACAGTTCACAAAGGAGAATCCTGTGTTTTCATTAGCAGTTTGCCTGTGTTGCGCAGCTATTGCATATCCAGCCCTAAGTACAGAGATCCTACACTGCTTATACAGTGATCTTGCATTGCCAGAAATGAAATCTGTAGCACCTTGAACAACACATTTGTAGAAATAATGTATTCCAGCCAAATCCAGCAGTGTGTCTTGCGATCCAATAAACTGAACTTTGTAGAAAACCGATTTATTACCCGCTATTTTCATTGCAACAGCTTGGTTTCCCTTTTCCCCGATCCGTCCAACTGCTGTATTCTGTGATGTTGATTGGTAAGTGATCTCAGTGAGGAATTTTTTTTTCAAAAGAAAATTAAGGGACACTAATAAAGTGGTCTTAATGGTATGATATACCTGAAAAGTGATTCCTGATGCACAAAAATAGTCTGATTTTACTGAAATAGTGGTCGATCCAAATGTCCCTAGTTCTCCACCGTTCTTCTTTGGGTCAGAAGCTTTGGCATGCCCCCTTATGACTGTGCGAGACGGATTCTTTGGATCCCCTATTAGTGAAATGAAGGGTTTTGTTACCGGAATACGTACCCTCTCTTTGTAAACTCCAGGGAGAATGTGGATTTTTACTCTCTGGCTATTATGTTCCGGAACCATCTTGATTGCCGCCCCAACTGTTGTAGCATTGCCACCACCATTTGGATCCAGAACAATCACTCTAGAATGATGCCAATCACTATTAGTAACCATCAAGTCACCCCAGGTTATGGCCTTTTGCGTACTATGATTAACACCAGGGCCAGCAAAACAGACTCCGATTTCATCACAACATAGTAGCAGAACAACAAGAGACCAAATGCCAAGATATGACAACTCCATTTTGAAGAGAACTATGTTCAAAAGTTTATGTGTACTGATCTGAATATATCATGGATATCAGCAGTAGTGAGCATATGCGAGTATTATACGCAAGTTAAGTATTGAATTACATTATCCCTTCTTTTAGTTGTCAGCAAATCACATTAAACCAAGCATCACAGGCTATATTTTAGCTGAAAGAATTACTTAATGTTTGGTAATTGTTTTTTTCCTTTCCTTTTGATGTTGAAACAAACTTTACTGCAAGCTAGTCAGCTGCCTAAAGGCTCGCCGGTTATTTACTATGACTGCAAGTCAGCAGATACACGGTTTGGGAACAAGATACTGACAGTGGGGAATGGATTTCACTGGCACTTTTGCTTCATACCCTTCTCGACTCTCTACAATTGTGACCTCGTTTGGGGTAACAAGAAGATGGGTTTTAAGGCCTTTAATTTTATAAAAGTGACATTTGTTCATACTGCATTTATTTATCAACATTTTGGATTGATCTGCTAGCCAGCTAGAGTTTTAGCCACTGTTGGCCACCTATGAAACTTTTCCCCAAAAATGGTTCTGCATCCGCGGAATTCAGGTTTCTAGACCATGGCACTCTATAACTTCCGTTAGACCATGCTCCCATAGTCGTACATTGATACTCTCCAAACATTGCAGTTTTCTGTTTTGATGGGGCTCCCCAATCGTTCCATCCTCCTGACATAATGTCAATGTAAAACTTACAGAATGAGTAAATTACTGTTGCGTAGTCTCCCCAAGGTCTTCCAAGAAATGGCCTGGTACCGTCCCTACCAGTAATCGTACAGTTCACGAAAGAGAATCCTGTATTTTCATTAGCAGTTTGCCTGTGATGTGCAGCTATTGCATATCCAGGACTAACTACAGAGATCCTACACTTCTTATACAGTGATCTTGCATTACCACAAATGAAATCCGTTGCACCTTGAATGACACATTTGTAGAAATAATGTGATCCTTTCCAATCCAACAGTGTATCTTGTGATCCGATAATCCAAACTCTGTACAAAACTGATTTATCACCCGATAGTTTCATTGCAACACCCTGGTATCCCTCTTCTCCGTGGCTTGGTTGAACTACTGTATTCTGTAAAGTTGGTTGGTGAGTAATCTCACTAAGGATTTATTTGGACACTTATAAAGATGTCACAAAAAACATGCGTAAAATGCTTTTTGACGTTGATGCCGTTTTTATCAGCAGATGTACCTCAAAAGTGATTCCTGATGCACAAAAAAAGTCCGCTTCTACTGAAATGGTAGCTGATCCAACAGTCCCTAATTTTCCACCTGTCATGTAGTTACGGTCAGAAGCTTTAGTGTGCCCCGTTATGACTGTGCTACGTGGATACTTTCGATCCCCTATCAGTGAAATGTGCGGCTTAGATCGCGGAATATGTATCTTCTCTTCGTAAACTCCAGGGAGAATGTGGATTTTCACTCTCTGAGTATTATTATCTGGAACCATCTGGATTGCGGCCCTCACTGCTGTAGCATCTCCACCTCCATTTGGATCTACAACAATCACTCTATCATGATCCTGATTCGCCTTCTTGGCCATGCCACCACGAGTAACCAACAAGTCATCCCACGTGATGGCTTCTTGCTTACCAACGGTACCCCCAGGGCAAGCAAAACATACTCCAATTTCATCACAACATAATAGCAGAACAGCAAGAGACCAAATGCTGAAACGCGACAGCTTCATCTTGAAGATAATTCTGTTCGAAAGCTATATCTGAAGATATTTTTGGACCATCAGTAGTGAGAGATGCAAGTAATATACTCAAGGTACAAGGTAATGCAGTAATTATTTTTGTCCTAAAGACAAGAATGCAATCCAAATCAATGTTTTGATTATTGAATTACATGTATATCTCTTATTCTAGTTGTCTAAGTACTTCCTCCCAAAAACTTTAAAGGAACTTCACTTACTTTTGTTGATTTATTTTTATGTCCAATTTGACCTCAAATAAATCATAATTCATCACAAAAAATAATTTTAAAAGTTATATTACAAAAATATAAAAGAAACTTTATCACAGGAAGCCTTTGATTCTAATTTTTTGAAAATGAAAATCTGTATTGGCTTGGTCTTGCAGCTAGAGTTTGTCGAGTCCGGTAACAATATATGATAGAATTCCAACTCTTCCAAAAGCTTAAGCTGTTGGGGAGGAACGGAATCTAGTCATTTATATTAATTCTCCAACACTCCCCCGCACTCGTGGCCGATTTCAAACTCTTTGGGAGGACATTCGAGTGGAAATTTAATATGGGGCGGAGTTTGTCTCCGGGGAGATTCGAACCCAGGTGGGCGTGAGCCAGATGGCTCTGATAACATGATAGAATTCCACTCTCCCAAAAGCTTAAGCTATTGGGGAGAAACGGAATCTAGTCATTTATATTAATTCTCCAACAATATATTATTAGAGTGAAAACCAAATACATGTATAACTATGATGACAGTGCTAAACGTACTGAAAGGAAGGGGCTACGAAAATAATTAGAACAAAATAAGTAAGTAGACAGAAAAGTAAAAGACAAGTAACTGAAATATATATACTTACCGTGAGAAGTTAACAACCTACTTAAAGAAATGCGAACCAGATAAATTCTTGGACAAGGCAGTAGTGAGACCACATCTCGATATGCCCGCCTTAAGCTTTAGGCCTGGACACCGAACTCCAAGGTACAACGCGTAATATATCACTCTTGCTACCGGAAGGTACGGGAACAAATCCTTGTAACAAAAACGAGAAAGATCATACAAGTGAAGCTGATATCTTTCCACAAGTGGGGAATGGCCTTATATAGCTAGCTACGCATAAGGGACTCATTTAATGAGTTTCATTAATGCACTTAATGAAACATAACACACTTAATAAAAATAACTCACAGAGAGTTATTTCCCAATCGTTATTTCAGTAACTCTCCCAATTAGTAAGTGAAAATATAAGGATTTTGACTTTTTGTACTTGCAAAACAATGTTAAGTACGATGTTGTCATGTTGAGATCATTGTATCAGCGTGGATCGATCTAACAATTGAGTAAATGTTGAAGAGTGTTTGTGCAGCGGAATTAAGTAAATGATACAGGTTTGTTTCGTTGGGTATATGAATATATCCACTTGGCCTTAAGTCAAAATATTTACTATGTAGAAACAGTCCTAAATTATTAGATTTTGATTTTCGAGTGACGACATAATGTGTTAGCATTTGTCATGTCTATAACTTCATTAACTTGTGAAATGTTATTTTTCAACTCAATATCTCACCTTGTGCAGGACATATAATTAGAATCAGATTAAGGATTACAATGTTATATATGCAGTAATTATTTTTGTCCTAAATAATAACAACTAAGAATGCAATCTGAATCAAGGTTTTATTTAAGTATTGAATTACATTATCTCTTCTTCTAACTGTCAAGAAATAACATAAATGTGATTAAATTAAACAGGCACACCAAATAAGATACTTAATGATTGGTAATTGCAATTTCCCTTCACTTTTTGATGTTACAAAAACTTTATCACAGGAAGCCTTAGATAGTTAGATTCTAATTTGTAGAAAATGGAAAGTATGTATTGTCTTCTTGGCCTTGCAGATCGAGTTTTAGCCACTTCTCGCCACCTACGAAAGTTATGTCCAAGAACGGTCTAACATCCACATAACTCAAGGCTCTAGACCACGACGCCGCTTTTCCAGTTTTAACCATCGCGCCCCTGCCTGAGTTTTGATACTCTCCGAATATTGCAGTTCTCTGTCTTGATGTGTTTCCCCAATCATGCCATCCTCCTGACATTACATCAATGTCAAGTTTACTCAATGAGTAAATTATTCGCGAATACTGTCCCCAGGCCCTTCCAAGGTATGGAATAGTACCATCTCCAGTTACAGTACAGTTAACGAAAGAGAAGCCTGTGTCTTCATCAGGCATCTCCCTTTTCTGAGCGGCTATTGCATATCCAGGTCTAACAACTGAGATAATACATTCCTGATAGAGTGATCTTGCATTCCCGGAAATGAAATCCGTTGCACCTTGAATGAAACATTTGTAGAAATAGTGTGATCCGATCCAATCCAGCAGTGTGTCTTGTGATCCAATAAACTGAACGTTGTAGAAAACCGATTTATCACCAGATGCTTTCAATGCCACAGCTTGGTATCCTTCTCTTCCATCAGGTGGTGTAACTACTGTATTCTGTAAAACAGAAAGTGTGGTTGGATCGAGAATGGTAATGAATCATCGCAAATATTGTATTTAAGACAATTATTGTAGAAATCGGGAAAGCGTCATGTAAAAGGAAACAATCGTCGCAATAAAAAGATTTAATTCACATATAATGACTGATATTTGTTTCCAGGCCTGTAAACTGACTGTATTATAATATGTTACCTGAAAAGTGATTCCTGACGCACAAAATAGTCTGCTTGTACATCCACAGTGGCAGATCCAAGAGTCCCTATTTCTCCACCATTCCCGTCTGGGTCAGAAGCTTTAACATTCCCCGTTATAACAGTGCTAGACCGATTCAATGGATCCCCAATCAGTGAAATGTACGGCTTAGATGGTGGAATAAAGACCTTCTCCTTGTATACCCCAGGCAGAATATGTATTTTCACTCTCTGATTATTATTTTCTGGAACCATCTTGATTGCAGCATTCACCGTTTTAGCATCGCCACCTCCAAGTGGATCAACAACAATCACTCTAGCTTCATCAACATTCCCTAGCTGGAACTGGCCTGTGCGAGTAACAAACAAGTCGTGCCACGTGATGACATTCTGTGTAGCACTGCTTGAGAAACATTTTTGGATTTCACAACATAATACCAGAATAACAAGAGGCCAAATGCCAGAACTTGAAAACTTCATTTTGCAGAGAATTTTTCTGAAAAAATGACCAAGTAAGAGTATATTATATTGGAACAGGACTGATTTGATGTGAGCTAGCTATATTTATACATAGTTTACAGTATTATGCAATAATTCTATTTTTCTTAACAACAAGATAGCAATCAAAATCCAAGATTTGAAGTAAATGCTTAGATATGAAAAGTTATGGCATATGATTAAATTCCCATATATAGGTATGGCATATGATTATTTTCCCATATATATTACTCTCTACGTTCTCTCATAAGCTTACTAGTTTGACTTTTTTCGGTCAACAACTTTCAACTTTGACTCTCGAATTATAATGATAAAGTATTTAACGAATTTATATTATGAAAATTTAGGTTCTATATATTCATAATATAATTTCATTATATACATTATCATTATAGTTTAAGAGAAATTGGGAGTAAGTTGAAAGTTGTTGACCGAAAAAAATCAAACTAGGAAGAGAACGGAGTGAGTACTATAATGATTAATCCGCAAAATCTTCTATTTGAAGACTAAAACTAGATAAAAAGATAAAATAAATTAAAGGAAATCAGTCAATTCTAGTCTTTTACTCACAATTACCATATAATCTGTTTCTATGAGTTGCAACAATATATGAACTGCTTTCTGTTTCTGGGGTCCTTCATACTGTTAGAAAACTATCACCAGACATTGGCATGTTTATTTACGGCGAGCAGGCTAGTAGATTGCATTGGAAACAGTCTCACTGTAGAGTGTAGACACCGTTGCTGGTATGAAAATAAGTTTTACTCCCGTCGGTCAATTTTGAAACTGTTTTGAACTTATATTCAGTGTTATGAGGACTTCTGAGAGATCTAAAATGAATTTATGTCTTAGTTGTGTGCATCAGTTTCATTTCATGAAGATGGTAGATGCAGAGTTACAGGGCATTATATATCGGAACACAATCTAAGCAGATAATTCAAACAAAACTCTTTTGCCTAATCCATCAAGTTATAATTCAGAAAAGCATATTATTAGGTACAAAATTTTGGAGAGGAAAAAAAATGTATTGGATGGATTTGATTGGATTGGTCCATTAGCTAGAGTTTTAGCCAATCTCGGCCACTTATGAAACTTTTCCCCAAATATGGTTGTGCATCCGCTGAACTCAGATTTTTAGACCATGGCACTCTTCCTGTTCCATTTCCCCTGCCTGAGTTTTGATACTCTCCGAATACTACAGTTTCCTGTCTTGATTCGTCTCCCCAATCATTCCATCCTCCTGCCTTTATGTCAATGTCAAGGTTACATAATGAGTAAATTATACGCGCATAATTTCGCCAAGCCCTTCCAAGGTATGGACTAGTACCATCTCCAGTTATAGTACAGTTAACGAATGAGAACCCTGTGTCTTCACCATCTGTGTCCCTTTTCTGAGCGGCTATTGCAAATCCCGGACTAACAACGGAGATAATGCATTCCTCATAAAGTGATCTTCCATTACCAGCAATGAAATCCGTTGCTCCTTCAATGAAGCATTTGAAGAAATAATGTGTTCCATGTGAATCCAACAGAGAATCTTGTGATCCGGTGAACCGAGATTTGTAGAAAACCGACTTATCTCCAGATGCTATCAGTGCCAAAGCTTGGGATCCTGGACCTGCTGTATTCTATAAAATCAAAACAAGAAATTAAATTATAATTTGTCCCCATTATGGGACGCTAATATGAATGCTATTAAAACCTTCCGTTACTTTTATTAAGAGTCTGATATTCCTGCCGCGCCAAAGAAGGTGAAAAAGGTTTAATTCCCTACACTTTAGGAAGAGTTATATTGGAGCAGAGAGGTAACAAATTCCAACTGTAGCAAAAGAGTAAAAAGTGGGCTATTGTTTGAATTACCTCAAAAGTGATTCCTGATGCACAAAAATAATCTGCCTCTATTGCAACGGTGGCGGATCCAGAAGTCCCTATAGTTCCTCCACTCCCATTTGGATCAGAAGCTTTAGAATGCCCTGTTATGACTGCCTGATTCGGATTCTCAGGATCTCCAATGAGTGAAATATATGGCTTTGATGGGGGAATGAATACCTTCTCTTTGTAAATTCCAGGAAGAACATGGACTTTCACTCTCTGGTCATTATGTACTGGAACCATCTTGATTGCATCACTCACCGTTGCTGCATCGCCTCCCCCGTTCGGATCGACAACAATCACTCTAGCTTCTTCTTCACCATTATCCTCTGCCTTACTTTGAGTTAGCAGCAAGTCATCCCAAGTAATGAAATTCAGATCAGGTCCACTGCCATTTTGAGCCAGGCAAACTCCAACTTTACTGCATAACAACAGAACAACCAAAGACCAAACACCAAGACATGAAAACATGGTTGTGAAGAAATCTTTTCTGCTATTAATTCAGAAGAGACTTAGAACATTTTGTCCATTTTATATATATTACATCGTCATGGCAAACAAAAAAGCATAACCCAAAAAATCAAGGATTTCAAGAATTTATCGTAAAAATTGTACAAAAAGAGCTCAGTCATTTTTTCAATTTATAATATTTTTTTTTATTTTTTTTTTTTGAATAAATCCCACAGGCTGACAGGCTCATGGGGAAAGCTCAATCAATTTTGATCTTAATTATTACATTCGTTTACAAACTTATTGACCTTTTTTTTACCAATATTAACAATTAATCATAATTACAAAAATTATATAATAAAAATTACTCAAATTATAAAAGTATATTAAGTATACTTTCATTTTCTACATTTATTCTGCCAGAATACTCTTAGGTAAACCATGTAACTAATACCACTAGTTTGTAAACCATGTCTTGTAAATGTTCAATCCTGTTTGCTAATTGAATGAAAAAAATTACCCGGCCAGTAAGAAGAAAAATCCGTCTTAAATTTTGTGAGATCTTATACCAAAACACTCAAATTGAACAATACGGAAAAGAAATTATATCCACACCTTGCCTTGTTCAACTATAAGGCCTGGTAAACATACCGTGTGGGCTCAGGGACTAACCGTAAACTAATAATTCAAAATTAACTGTTATAGGCCTATGGAGAACTTTTCAGTCCGTAAGACTGGAACTGCACTGTTTGCCTAACCATTCAACTTATAACTCATCAAGTAATACTATAAGCTACATTATTTTGGAAAGGAAAAAATGCAGCTAGAGTCTTAGCCAGTCTTGGCCACTTATGAAACTTTTCCCCAAAAATTGGTGTGCATCTGCAGAACTAAGTTGTATAGCCCATGGCACTCTTCCTGTATTACTTCCCCTGCTCTCCGAATACTGCAGTTTCATGTCTTGATATGTCGTTTGGCCAATCGGTCCATCCTCCTGGTTGTATGTCGATGTCAAGGTTACATAATGAGTAAATGACACGTGAATAGTGTCCCCAAGGCCTTCCAAGGTATGGACTAGTACCATCTCCTGTTACAGTACAGTTAACGAAAGAGAATCCTGTGTCTTCACTGCCTGTTTCCCTTTTCTGAGCTGCTATTACAAATCCAGGACTAACTACAGAGATATCGCATTGCTCATAAAGTGATCTTCCATCACCAGTAATGAAATCCACTGTTCCTTCAATGAAACGTTTGTAGAAATAATGCAATCCCTGCCAATCCAACAGAGTATCTTGTGAACCGATGAACCGCACTTTGTAGAAAACCGATTTTTCACTATATGATGCCAGAGCCACAGCTTGGTATCCTTCTTGACCACCAGGTGGCATAATTACTGTATTCTGTAAAATCAAAATTATGTAATGGTTGGTCAAATCGGAAAGTGACGCCACAAGCATTTTTATGGCTCGTAAAAGAGAAACTAATAAGAACTGTCGTAAAACCTTTTTATGGCTCGTATGTGTCAAATGCTTTCGTCGCAAAAAAATACAATAAACTTTTCAGAAACAGAGTCATATAAAAAGCAGAGAAGGTGACTATTCGTAGCGAAAGAGTAAAAAGAGTGTCAATAATTCACTGTAACCAAATTTACAGAAGACTGTTTGAAGTACCTGAAAAGTGATTCCTGATGCACAAAAATAGTTTGCATGTACTGAAACGGTGGCGGATCCTTCAGTCCCTAGTTGTCCACCACCCAGACCTGGATCAGAAGCTTTATCATGCCATGTTATGACTGCCTGAGACGGATCCTGTGGATCTCCAATCAATGAAATGTACGGCTTTGAATCGGGAATTAATACCTTCTCTTGGTAAATTCCAGGAAGAACATGTATTTTCACTCTCTGGTCATTATTTTCTGGAACCATCTCGATTGCAGCATTCACCGTTTGAGCATCGCCACCTCCATGTGGATCAACAACAATCACTCTAGCTTCATCAACATTTCCACGAGTAACAACCAAGTCGTCCCACGTGATGACATCCTGTGTAGCACTGCTTACGAAACATTCTCGAATTTGACAACATATTACCAGAATAACAAGAGGCCAAATGCTGGAACTTGACAACTTCATTTTGCAGAGAACTTTGCTAAAAAAAAAAAGTCACCAAGAGGATATTTATTATATTGGAATAGAACTGATTTGATGTGAGTTAGCTAGTTTACAGTATTATGCAATAATTCAATTTTTCTTAACAACAAGAAAGCAATCAAATCTAGGAGTTGAAGTAAATAATCTGCCAAATATAGGTCTGAAAAGCTATGGAATATGATTAAATTCCAATATATTTAGAGTACTATACTAATTAATGAGACAAAAACCTCTATTAGGAAAAAGACAAAAAAAGGACCTAAGTTAATGTTATACATAAAACTTTCTAGAAATTACAAATTAATGTTTAAATTAACATTTATATATGTTTGGATTAAATTAACCTTACCTAATTAGAATTAGAGAAATTCAATTAATATATATAATACTAGACTCCAAATATTTAGTTAAATGGTTATAAGGTTTGATTTTTGCATTCATCTAGATATTAAATTTTATCTATTACTAAAAGTCCCAATTCTTTCCTTCCTTATTAGAAGTCACAATTGGTCTGTATATTCAATCATCAAGCATTCCCAATTCAGATCTAGTCAACCATCCAAATCAATCCCCAAGTTCAGTTTAGTTTCTTTCCGATACGTTTTTCCATTGTTATTATGTTAATATATACTTATTTTTCATTTTTAGTTATTTTGTTATTTGTAAATTATCATTCACTTGCACACATGGAACACCACTGATATTTTAGTCTGACACTCAATTTTTTTCGCGTTCTTGTAGATCACAAAGCTTAAGAGGATCGGAACCAGAAGTTTAGACGTTTAGCAACAGAGAGTGGGGGTGTTTATTCTTATTTTGTTAAAAAGATTCATTTACTTTATTTATTTTTTAACTCTAGAATAGTTATTTGCCATTATACGGCTTTGTTAGTCTCGTTTGAGCTTTTCTCACATGCCTGGCATGAGAATAAGTTTTACTCCATCGAAGAATTTTGAAAATGATTTGAAGTTAGAAATATTCTGTGTTATAAGGACTCAACTTCTGAGAGATCTATAATGAATTGTCTTAGATGTGTGCATCAATTTCATTTGAATCATTTCATGAAGATGGTAGATCCAGAGTTACATGGCATTATTAGGTACAAAATTTTGGAGAGAAAAAAAAAACAGAAAATTGTAATGGAGGGATTTGATTGGATTGGTCCATTAGCTAGAGAGTTTTAGCCAATCTTGGCCACTTATGAAACTTTTCCCCAAATATGGTTGTGCATCCGCGGAACTTAGAGTTTTAGACCATGGCACTCTTCCTGTTACAGTTCCCCTGCCTGAGTTTTGATACTCTCCGAATACTACAGTTTGCTCTCTTGATTCATCTCCCCAATTGTACCATCCTTCTGAGTTTATGTCAATGTCAAGGTTACATAATGAGTAAATTACACGCGAATATTTTCCCCAAGCCCTTCCAAGGTACAGATTAGTACCATTTCCAGTTACAGTACATTTAACGAACGAGAACCCTGTGTCTTCACCATCTATGTCCCTTTTCTGAGCAGCTATTGCAGATCCAGGACTAATAACGGAGATAATGCATTCCTCATAAAGTGATCTTCCATTACCAGCAATGAAATCTGTAGCTCCTTCAATGAAACATTTGAAGAAATAATGTGATCCCTGTGAATCCAACAGAGAATCTTGTGATCCGGTGAACCGAGCTTTGTAGAAAACCATTTTATTACCAGATGCTATCAGTGCCAAAGCTGGGGATCCTGGACCTGCTGTATTCTATAAAAATAAAAACAAGAAATTAATTATAATTTTGTCCTCATTACATGACGGTTGGTTGAATAGGAAGGTGAAGCTACGTGCTTTTGTTTTTAATAAGTAAAACTTTTGGTTGCTCTTATTAAGTGCCTGATATATTCGCCACGACAAAGATTCAATTCACTACACTTTTAGAAAGAGTTGTATTGGAGCAGAGAGGTAACAAATTTCAATCGTAGCAAAAGAGTAAAATGGAAAGAGTTATATTGGAGCAGAGAGGTAACAAATTTCAACCGTAGCAAAAGAGTAAAAAGAGGGCTATTGTTGGAATTACCTCAAAAGTGATTCCAGATGCACAAAAATAATCTGCCTCTATTGTAACGGTGGCGGATCCAAAAGTCCCTATAGTTCCTCCACTCTCATTTGGATCAGACTCTTTAGCATGCCCTGTTATGACTGCCTGTTTCGGATTCTCAGGATCTCCGATGAGTGAAATATATGGCTTTGATGCGGGAATGAATACCTTCTCTTCGTAAGTTCCAGGAAGAACATGGATTTTCACTCTCTGTTCATTATGTTCTGGAACCATCTTGATCGCATCACTCACCGTTTGAGCATCGCCTCCCCCTTTCGGATTGACAACAATCACTCTAGCTTCTTCTTCACCATTATCCTCTGCCTTACTTTGAGTTAGCAGTAAGTCATCCCAAGTAATCATATCAGGTCCACTGTCATTTTGAGCCAAGCAAACTCCAATTTTACTGCATAATAACAGAACAACCAAAGACCAAACACCAAAACATGAAAACATGGTTATGAAGAAATATTTTCTGGTATGAACTCTGAAGTATCATTTTGTCGATATATATATATATGACATTGTCATGCCAAACATAAAAGCATAACTCCAAAAATCAAGGATTTCAATAATTTTTTTATTTTGTTTTGTAAAAACAAATTCTACTTCTCTCTTTAATTTAACCCCAATTTTGATGCTTAATTATTCCATTCTTTTAAAAACTTATTTACTTTTTTTTACGAATTTTAATAAATTAATCTTAAATTACAAAAATAATATAATAAATTATATTATAAAAGTAATTAAAGTACACTTTCATTTGCCAATATAATCTATTTCTACATTTATTATGCCACAATATATAATTAATACCATGCACAAATTTGTAAACCATGTCATGTAAATGTTCCATCTCTTGCTGATTGAATGAAAATAAATTACTACCCCATAAGAAGACAGACCGTCTTAAATTAAATTAAATTTTATGGGACCCTATACCAAAAACTATTCCAATTGACATTTAACATGTAAAAAAGAAATTATAGAATTAAATTAAAATATGAATTCAATATTCGTACTATTTTCTAAATAAAAACTGGTGCAAATATCTAATTCAATATCTATACCTTTGTTCAACTATAAAGCTCAAGGCCTAGAAATTATAGACCCTATGCGACTAAACATACCGCATGGGCTCAAAGACTAGCCGTAAACCGATAATTCAAAATAAACTTTAGTAGGCCTAAGAAGAAATTTTCAGCCTGTAAAACTTGAACTGCACTGTTTGCCTAACCAATCAGCTAATAACTCATCAAGTAATACTATAAAGCTACATGATTTTGGAGAGGAAAAAATGTAGCTAGAGTTTTAGCCAGTCTTGGCCACTTATGAAACTTTTGCCTAAAAATGGTTGTGCATCTGCAGTACTCAGTTGTTTAGCCCATGGCACTCTTTCTGTCTTACTTCCCCTGCCTGAGTTTTGATACTCTTCGAATACTGCAGTTTCCTCTCTTGATTTGTTTCCCCAATCGTCCCATCCTCCAGAAATTACATCAATGTCAAGTTTACAAAATGAGTAGATTATTCGCGAATACTGTCCCCAAGCCCTTCCAAGGTATGGAATAGTACCATCTCCAGTTACAGTACAGTTAAATAACGAGAACCCTGTGTCTTCATCCGCCAACTCCCTTTTCTGTGCGGCTATTGCATATCCAGGTCTAACTACAGAGATAGTGCATTGCTCATAAAGTGATCTTCCATTACCAGCAATGAAATCCACTGCTCCTTCAATGAAACATTCGAAGAAATAATGCAATCCCCAATCCAACAGAGTATCTTGTGAACCGATGAACCGCACTTTGTAGAAAACCGATTTATCACCAAATGATGCCAGTGCCACAGCTTGGTATCCCTCTTTTCCACCAGGTGGCGTAACTACTGTATTCTGTAAAATCAAAATAAGAAAGAGTCATATAAAAGCGGTACTATTTTGTAAGTAACGTAGCGAAAGAGTAAAAAGAGGGTCAATAACTCACTATAACTAAATTTAGAGAAGACTGTTGAAGTACCTGAAAAGTGATTCCTGATGCACAAAAATAGTTTGCATGTACTGAAACGGTGGCGGATCCTTCAGTCCCTATTTGCCCACCACCCGCAGCTGGATCAGAAGCTTTATCCTGCCCTGTTATGACTACCTGAGACGGGTTGTTTGGATCTCCAATCAATGAAATGTACGGCTTTGTTGCGGGAATTAGTACCTTCTCTTTGTATATTCCAGGAAGAACATGTATTTTCACTCTCTGGGCATTATTTTCTGGAACCATCTCAATTGCAGCATTCACCGTTTGAGCATCGCCTCCCCCGTTCGGATTGACAACAATCACTCTAGCTTCTTCTTCACCATTATCCTCTGCCGTACTTTGAGTTAGCAGCAAGTCATCCCAAGTAATGAAATTCAGATCAGGTCCACTGCCATTTTGAGCCAAGCAAACTCCAACTTTACTACTACAGAATAACAGAACAACAAATGGCCAAACACCAAAACATGAAAACATGACTGTGAATGATTAGAAAACCTTCTCTGATTTGAACTAAGAAGAGGCTTAGAGTACTACTAGTGCAGTAACTATATACTCAGTCCCACTATAATTTACATATTCTGATTTTTTTTAATCAATAGCAAAAATATATTATGAAAATCTACCATTTAACTATTTAACAAATCAAGGATTTAACTATTTAAGAAAGAGAATTAACATTATATGTATACATTATCATTCAAAAAGTCCCTATAAATAAGATTAGTTAAAAATGGTACCTACCCAAAAACAAAAGATTGATGTATGGCATTTTTATGGGATTAATTGGAGAGATTACAAAAAAAAAAAAAAAAAGAAAGTGAATTGATTGATGCCCAAAATCAACTCCGGTCAATTTACAGTGATTCATATACTCCATATAGCAAGCTAAGCTTAAGTACTGTTCAGGTTTACACTTTACACTATAATTATAATTAAATGGGTGGGCAAGGTTCACCCATTTCTACCCACCAGTTACTTGCACTGCTCTACAACTGAATTAATGGTTGAGATTTCTTAGTAATATGGAATCTTACGGTAGGTATTAATCACACTTGGATTTGATGCTCAGTAAAGAGGAAAACTTCACCACTAGGATTATATTCGAACGAGTTGACACAGATGGTGCAATTAACAATTTCAAGTGAGTTAACCTAGCTGCCATTGTTGAGTTCATCAGAGCTCTCTGCAACTACACCAAAACATGTACTTTACCATGAGCAGAAGAAAAAGATTGAATTTAGCTTGGGGGAGAGAGAGCAATGGACGAACAGTCTTGAGATGTCTGAAAGAGATGGTCGGTGTGTTGGCGGCGGAAATCAGTGAAATAGAGACATTTAATTTTCCTATTCGAGCTCGAAACAATTACCAAGCTTGAATTTAATTCGACTTGTTAGCTCAAAAAAAGTAAAAATAATTTTTTTATATAATTATATTAATTATCGAGATTTCGAGTCAAGTACATAGATATTCAAACTCGACTCGATTAATAATTCGAACTATTATACATGCTTGAACTGCTAAAAAAAAACTTACTCCGTAACTCGTTTAGTCATTTGCAAGCCTAATTCCCTCCATTCTCTCTAATTCTTATTTCTAGTACTACAATAATTTTCAAAAAAAACAAATCATAAATTTAAACTTTAAGTCATCCACATAACATAATTTTTTCCTAAGGGATGAGAAGTAATAGTTTTTCACATCGTTACAGTAATTTAATGTTCGAACCTATTACTTTCTTGAGAGGATTTTTTGTAATTATAACGATCGAGGGTGGATTAGGTTTGTTTAGCATAATTGAGATTTCATTGAAACCTTTGAATGAGTACTCTGTATGACTGGTTAAGAAGAAACAGATAAACAAGCTTGTATATTATTCTTCTTTCAATCCTTGTTGGTTCTCTCCAAATAAACACACAAACACACATGTTCAGGTAAACACAACCAACGAATATAATTTATATAAACACATCTCATCTCTTCCACATTACTACCGTCTACAGTGATCAGCAAGATAACAAGATCACAACAGAATCTTAGCGTCTCTAAAGAACAGTAGCAGAGTTGAGCACTTGAGCAACAATAAAATGTTAGAGCTTTCCCATCATCCCATGGCTTGAACATGCATGCTGCTATCAAGAAAACCAGACAAGCCAGCCCGAAACAGTACCCGGAAATAAGTATCAAGTAGTGTGTCATAGTCTGAGAATAATTCGAGCTGAACAATATAACAGAGATAGCAAGTAAAATGCACACATACATCACTGCGGATGAGAAAACCATAAATTCAAACACAAAATAGCTTAAAGGATACAGAGGAGGATACAGATGGTGGATGCATCGAGCATATCATCACGTCTGCTTGCTGCCAGATCAGGTGAACTGGTGAATGGACAAACCAGAAGACTGGACTAACTGAAAGAAATCTCTCAAGTCAGAGAGAGACCTTTTGGGTTAAAAAAATGTAGCAATGAACGCTTACCACAGCTGGACAACTAAAAGCTCTGTCAATCTGTATTAACGAAGCATCATCAGCTTCCTTCCTCATATATTTCACCGGACTCTGCAGGATTATATCTGTCCTCAAACCTGCTGTTATGCCTTTCCGGACGAGAGCTACTATTTCTGTTGGTTTTTCTTCTCTCCCTATCTTTATGCCTACTATCATCCTCTTCATTTCTCTCTCTAACATCCCTGTTTCTTTTGATTCTACCACTGTCTCGGCCCTCCTTATAATCTTCATCTCTCCCTCTTTTACGACTATCATGCTCATGTCCATATTTTGCTCTTTTATCATGACGTTCTTCATGTGACTCGATCCCATTTCTATATGACCTGCATGAAGAACCTTCTCCAGAAGCTTCTCTGACTCTATGCTCGCTATAATCTTCATCTCTACCTTTTTTATGATTATCATCCCCATGTCCATATTTTTCTCTTTTATCATAACGTTCTTCACGTGACTTGCTCCCATTTCTAGATGACCTGCGTGAAGAACCTTCTTCAGAAGCTTCCTCAAAATCTTTAATTTCTCTGTGATGGTGCTCTCTTGAGTGACTGTTCCTTCGACTTGCATCTCGAATTTCCAAGTAATCATCGCTCCTATCTTTAACTATTCTGACATTTCTATTGGAGTCTCGAAACTCATTATCCAAACTGGAATCTCGTCTGTGATGCTGGAAGTCAACATCTTGAGCTTTGTAATCAGGCTTTTTATCGTGATCACGCTGGTGATTAGTTTCTACTTCCGCTCCCTCCACGGCCTTTGATGTGCTACCCATCTCTCCAAACTTTTTGATATCCTCCATATATTCTTCTATAATATCTCTCATCACCTTTATGCAAGACAAGCAAAAATAATTCACAATTCATTACTACTTGCTACAAAGGAATTTGATATAATCTGAGGAAAAGGCAATTTGATAGCACCATGACCAGGAGGAAGCAATTACACCAATGCAAAGATTAACATTAATATGTACACAATACAAACCCACAAAATTAGATGAGGAAACGAGAACTAGCAGAATATAAGTTGAAATTGGAATATCGGAGGAAAATCATCTAGTTGAAGAAAAACAAGTTTAACTCAAACATGAATACCTGATTGCAGGAGTACAATGAATGGATGTTTAATCGTAATAAGTGCACAAAACCAACCCAATATATCTAAATATGAAGATAGACAGGTAGAATACCATCTGACTCCTCACACCCCAGAATATAGGAACATCAAAGGTATTGGTGATTCCTGGTATGTCATGTATTTTAGCAATTTCACTTAGAAACTGGCATTCTTGCAGATTCAGGACACCAATCAAAACAGAAATCAAGCATAAAACCTAAGATAAAGAAATACTTCCACAAAGAAGTGATTTGGTACAATCCTTCTGGAATTTAGCATGATATGGCATCCTCAATATGACACAAACGAAGTATCTGACATGAAAAACTTATTACCTCCACAGTACTTCTCTTCAGCTTTTTTCCACGGTATGACATTCTTCTACGTTTGTAATCTCTTTCCTCAGCTAACAACTCCTCCCTTGTTTTTTCTTTATTCCCATCCTAATATATTCACAAAGAGATAAGATATTTCACAAAATGTGATGGTGAAAATACAATGTATTGCTACTGCTGAAAGCAACTGTTTTCATTCAAATATGAACGTAATAGTGTCCCTAGTCATGTATTTCTAAAGAAATGTAATGCATCAACTTATCAAATGGAGAAACAACATGAACAGTGCACTACGAAACTGCAAATTATTACCAACTAAAATGTGGAAGCTAATTAGAATAGAAACGGTGAAGGAACCTCAGATAACACAACAGATCAAGTTAAACTTAAAAACAGACTTGGCCAATATATGGTCGAAATATAGGTTACATGATAATAGTGAATAGAAAGCTGATCATTCATATCAAGAGAACTAGGAGTCTGTTCTGATTCTTAAAATTGCATCTCCCTATTTCATTAGTACTTCATTGAAGAATCTCACACACACACACAAAAGTAGAACAGAGTACCAGATCAACATCTATGCGGGTATGCATTGGGGGGAAACAACCAAATTACCTGATTTTGTGACCGTTGCCAAGAAAGACCATCATGTTCAATTATAGGTCTATAGTTGGGCCGTTTGTGTCTTTCCTCATCAGCCATCTTTGACAGATGAGAGTGCTCCAGATTACTGAAACGGAATTTAAATGGAAGGTTGGTTTTGGTCAGATACTAACTTTTCCAATAACGATTATACAATGCTTAAACAAGATAAAATTGGAAATCTGAAGTAAATGACCTATAGCAGAACAGCAAATTACACTACGATTACAAGAAAAACCTAGGTGCTATGATGTTATTCTTATGAGAGTTCAGGCCTCACAACAAACTTATTTCATGATAACATATTTTCTTCCCTAACAAAAATACTTCTAAAGTCTATTTCCTGCAACTGATTCAATACTATTTAAGCTGCATCTACATACTTCGCTAAGAACACGCTTCATAAATGAACAGGCAAACCAAAGCTGGTAGCATCATAGAATCATGAAACATGTTATAGCTGTAAAACGACAAGAATCATACCGTTGGTACACAGACACAGGGCGAGCCTCACGTAAGGCCCTAATATTTTCTTCAATCAGTGATCTTTCATGCAATGCCGCAACAGCTGCAGCCACCTGTGAAACAGATATCACACTTTCCCCAACCTTTTGCCAAGTTTTGCTACAACCTCCATGATCCCCCTTTACTAATTCACTTTTCGTTTCCTCCAACGAAAACAAGGAACCACTCATAGCTGAGTCCAGTATGCATTCTCTAAGCACATCAACCGCGAAAAACTTCCCATTCACTTCCCCATACAATAAACCAAACTGCGACGCCAACCAAACTAACACGTCCCTAAAAACGGGGCAATCAAATCCCCGACTACTCAACGACAGTTCACTCTCCTCCATCTTAACCTCATCACCACCAAACATAAACCCTACCAGCCCAAACACCTCTCGAACAATCGCCTTCAAACACAACCTAACCAGCACAACGACATGATCACGCATAGGATAATCAATGATCACACCGTACCTAGGCGACCTCGCAACAATCCACTCGCACACACGCTCTAGCTCACAGTCTCTCAGTCTCACAATCGCACGCATTACTCTAATCGAAAACCTAACACCATCACCATTCCACACCTCAAGCTCACTCTGAATCGCCCAAATCTCCGACGGAAGAAACCTAAACCTAACAAATTCCACCGGATCAGTAGCTTTACTCAAGTCCGTACACTCGAGGTACAAAATTGGAGGTAAAATGAGGATCGGAGGATGGCGAGTTGCAGGAGTTACAGGTGAAGGGCAGTTCCGGTAGAAGAAATTGTTGGTGAAGTAGGTTTCGAGGGAGAAATGGAGGTCGGAGGTGGTTGAGGGAAGGGAAGGAGGTGGAGTGGTGGAGTGGAGAGTGTGGGGATAATTGGGAGGGGTGAGGGAGATGGAGGAAGGGCAGGTGAGGTGGTGGGAAAAGAGAGAGGAAGGTGGGAGGTGGTGGTTAGGGTTTGATGGGCAAGGGAGGAGGAGTGTGGTGGTGGCTTGGGAGCTGGTGGGGAATGAGTTCAGAGTGGAGGTGGATAGGTGGAGGAGGGAGGTGAGAGAAGAGAGTGCGGTGGGGAGGCCGTCGAGCTGGATGTGGTGGAGGGGAGCGGCGATCGGCGGCGGAGGTGGTGAGTTCATGGCGGAGTGTAAGTGGTAATTATTTTAGGGAAGAGGCATTATTTAGATTATTATTCCAGTTCGTCTGAAAGAACTTAGACGAATTTACACAAGAGCTGGGAATGAGCTACACAACACAGCTGAAGTTGAAATGTGAAGAAAGCGTTTTAATTCAGTTAAATGTTTAAACTTTAAACTAGTGATTAGTTTGTAATTTAGCTAGCTTAATCATTTTCCGGTAATATTTTTTTTTTAAGTGAAAATATATTAAGCATTAAAAGGAGTTTTACTATACAAACACAATGGAAGAAACTGAGTCCTATACTGAGCAGCATTAAGCACTACTTCATTTGTTCTCTCTAAAGTTTTATGTTTACTAGTGCTAGAATAATATAAAAAAACTAATTAAAAATAGATAAGAATTTAGAATAAAATTATAAACGGTGATTTACATGTATAATTACTTAAAATTGAAGTTTATAACCATTATAAATTTTTTCGAACTCTTTACTATTTCTAAATTATTTTTAAAAAATTATTCTGATAATAGCAAATAGTAAACTTTAAGAGCATCTCAAATTCAATAATTAATTGTACACAAAGGTTCGGCGATATAGATGTCCCGTTGTGAATTAGTAAAATATGAGGTTGAAATTGTTGATGGTGGGACAATAGAAACCCATGGAATTTAGTTACTACTTGCTACTTACTCCGGAAATTTTAAAATTTCTCATTTTATTTTTGTTAACTATTTCATATTCGGTTTGACTTCAAATTAATCATAATTAATTACAAAAAAAATAATTTTAAAAGTTATATTATACAAATATAAGAAGATACTTTCATAATATAATTTTTAAAATTATTTTTTTGCGAGTAATTATTAATTTGAGTCAAACCGACATCGAAAAGTCAACACAAATTAAGCGGGAAACTATAAAGTTTTCGGATAAAGTACTATAGTAATACCTCATTAAATTAAAACTCAATGAATTAATAATCTCGATAAAACAAATAATTTATATGTTTCAATTTAAGATCATTATAAATTTGGACCACAATCAATAAAATAATAAGATAATAAAAAAATTTAAATCCTAATCTATGTGTATTGGTCCCAACGAAACTATAATGCTTAGTGAAAATTTTAATACAACTCCCGGCCTCTTCCCGTGCTACTCCAACACCAATTTACCACTCGGTCACCCTTATAACTCCATGTATATGTGTTATCCTCTATAAAATTGTAAGATAATTTATTATAAAGTAAACATATGATAATATGTTTATGTTTATATGTTGACCTTAAACTTTGCGTCGAGTTGATCTTTTAGATGCCAATTGCACTTGAGAGTTGCGTTGTTACTTTTTATCCTAATGCAATACAGTTGTATTTCAGCATACAATAAATAAGTTGTGAAGAATTGTTCTATTAGAATTATGTATCTCTTGGTGATAGTTACCAAGGTTGTTGAATCATCATTGCCTCATCTACTTATCGTCGTTGTTTTACATCCTCCATATTTTTTTAAATATACTAGTTTATTGAATTTGAAAATATGATGGTCAACTTAGTATACACATTTTTTAAGTAATTGAAACAATTTCATTTCCATTTGATTTTTTACAATGAATATCTTCACCCATATATACTTCACCCACTTCAATGCTTCAGTCTTCACCCACTTCACCCCCCATTGGATTTTTTACGGTGCTTCAGTCTTCACTCACTTCACCCCCCCCCCCACCCCGAAAAAAAGAAAAGAAAGAAAAACCTAAACTAATTCCTCCGCCGGTGGAGGGCCCTGTGCTGGTGCTGCCAACTCCGTCTCAGCAGTAGGTGGAGCAGCAGGTGGATACTGCACGTGCAGGTGCTTCTTGAAGAAGCCCTTGATGAAGCCCCATCGGCGATAGATGAATCGCCCGGTGTAGTACACCGTGATCAGAGCTATCGAGGCACTGCCCGCATGGCATAGGATGGCGGCTACAAGGGCTTCGGTCATAGCTGAGGATTTTTGTTGATTTGATTTTGATTCACATATCCGTTGAACATTTTTAAATTAATAAAGTATTAATTTATCGATTAAATAATATCTCGCTAAACTAATAAAATTCATAACCCCAACATTATTAATTTGTAAAGGTTTTTAAGTGTATAATGCAACACAACAATCCATTAAACATTTACCAATCTATTTTACCAAACCAATCAAGTAAAAGACCCACAAGATAGTTGTTAAGTAAAAATGAACTTAAGAAGGACAAGCAAACCGAAGTGTCGACACTCGGATTGTCTTCGTCAAATTAAGTATTGCTCTATTTATCGGCATTAAGTATTCACCTAACGAGGATGTAAAAACATAGACCAAAATAATATGAAAAATGAACAAGGAATGTTCGTACTTTATTTCAATTTGATGCCGTTATGAAAAATGAATTATATCTTGTGCGTAACGGTATATCACGTCTTCAACCCTATAAAACAACAATGTGACTTGTTAGTGTCACAATCCACGATTCGGAACATTATCGGATACAATGGTAGAACGTGCTAGATCGGATCAATTTGGAAGGCAGTCAAAGTTTGATTGTTAATTGTATTTTACCAAAAGGAGGCATGGATGCCACTTTGGTTGTTACAGATAGGATTTTCGGAACAGTAAAATCATTTGTAAATGAATAAGATCACCTTACAATAAAATAATATAGTGTATGTTAAATTAAAAGGAACTTAAGAAGAACAAGCAGGCCGAAGTGACTCTTGGATTGTCCTCGTCAAAGTATTGCTCTGTTTATCGGCGTTAAGTATTCAACTAACGACGATGTAAAAACATAGACCAAAATAATATGAAAAATGAACAAGGAATGTTCATACTTTATTTCAATTTGATGCCGTTATGAAAAATGAATTATATCTTGTGCGTAACGATATATCACGTCTTCAACCCTATAAAACAACAATGTGACTTGTTAGTGTCACAATCCACGATTCGGAACATTATCGGATACAATGGTAGAACGTGCTAGATCGGATCAATTTGGAAGGCAGTCAAAGTTTGATTGTTAATTGTATTTTATCAAAAGGAGGCATGGATGCCACTTTGGTTGTTACAGATAGGATTTTCGGAACAGTAAAATCATTTGTAAATGAATAAGATCACCTTACAATAAAATAATATAGTGTATGTTAAATTTAAAGGAACTTAAGAAGAACAAGCAGGCCGAAGTGACTCTCGGATTGTCCTCGTCAAAGTATTGCTCTGTTTATCGGCGTTAAGTATTCAACTAACGACGATGTAAAAACATAGACCAAAATAATATGAAAAATTGACAAGGAATGTTCGTACTTTATTTATCTTGTGCGTAACATTTCTGATTTGACCATCCAAATATTGAGCTTCCCGTGTGATATTCATTATGATTTCTTTCATTTTATTGATGTAGATAGATATATATAAGGAATGAGGTTGATGATCTAATCGAGCAAGATTTTCCATAATTATCGGTCAAACTTTATGTGGCCAATTTTTGCGCCATGAAAGTAATAAAGTGACCATTTATACTTGTTAACTTCAACGGGAAAGAGTAAAAAGGAAAATAATTGAAAGAAATTTGTAGTGATTATTGGATGGATTGATTATGTTGGGTTTGCCTGATGATAGGGTTAGACTAAGTCTAGCATGAAATAAATGGGTTTGTCTGATGGTAGGGTTAGTAATAACAACAATTAGTAGGCAACGTCATCTTTTCAAAGTATGTCGATAAATTAGTATATCCAAATAAAATAAGGATGTAAACCAACGACAATAAAAATATAAGGTAACGATTATTTAATATCTTTCGATTTCATATTTATAGTACCCATGTAATATTTCGGTTGGATCTTGAACTCTTGATTTTATTATTATTATTAATTTTTTTTTATGAAGAACTCTTGATTGTCCGCCTACGATGTATAACAATAGTACGTCCCATCTACTTTAACAATTTTGGTAGCCAAATACTATTTAAGATTTACATTAGTATAATTAACACGGAGTATCAATCTGAAGGTGAGAATTAATTACTACTTCATGTTCCTGGGTATTGAAGGCTGTGATGAAGATACGAGATGTAGTCAAGCATACCTAGTACTGGTCCACATTGGAGCCTGAGGAGAAATTTCAAACTAAAAAGTTGTATCAGGAACTGAGGGGGCAAAAAACATATGTGAGCTGGAAAAAACCGTGGTATACTGGCTCAATATCCAGAATGTTGCAAGCTCTTGAAAAAATGAAATTTATTGGATTTGTCGCAGAACAAAGGGGAAATGTTGTACTGCTAGGCTGCTTAAGTGTGCAGTCACTGAAATTGGTTATGAAATATGGAAGGACTGCAATGCTACAACTTCAAGGACAAAACTTGGGACAATAGGTTGTAAGGAGTATTAAGGATGTGATAGTCAATATTGGTTGGATGGATCACAAATTACGAACTCACTGCACTGAACTTATCATTATTTAGCTTGATCCTTCATTCCTTTGTAACTTTGATTTTGCTTGCTTTTTGTTATTGTTTGGTTGACTAGAATTAGAATTATGGATTTCGTTTTGATCGGCGTGTATTGAAACGGTTTAAAATGAAATACGAATTCTTTTCGATTCAAAAAACACAAAGTATCAAATGAACTAGTTTGCACCAGACATATGAAATAAGATGTTAGTAACCTATGAAACATGCATGTACCTTTTCGCACGAATAAGTATTAACAACGTTTTCTCATGGATATTCGAGTGATACGATCCCTTCACTTGTCTTTATTTTTAATTAAACTAGATTTGCACTAGTTGATATTGATGATAGTGATGCAATTAAACTTAAAGATCTGTTTTTATTTTCATCGGACATTCATACAATAATATTTACGGTATGTATTTATGTATTTAGTTGTTTATCGCTCATTAAAGTTATAAATTTTTATCTAAATATTAAATATATGAAATGAAAAGAAAAGTATGTAGGAGTATAAGAAATTATAATATATTACTGTATTTTTATATTTTTATGGCATCCAACGCGTTCTATCTAATAGTGAAATTAAAATCTTAATTATTGAGCTAGAGAGATTGACAAACCAAAAAGTGGGCCATGATTGTCCTTCGTTCACGACCAAGCCACGAAGTAGGGTGGTTGCTAGTTGGCAGAGCCTTTAAGTTACCAAGTGGCTCCTTGGAATTCAGTTTTATGGACAAATGGCACCAAACTAAGCTAACACAAGTCACCACCCATATCCATTCATTCTATTCCCTTCCCTGGCGAGTAAGTAAAGCTGTGACACTGGCCTCTTCTTCGAAATCGGAAACCAAGTACTCCGTCCCATTACAATTTACCCACTTTGACTTTTTCGGTCAACAACGTTCAATTTTGACTTCTGATTACTCTTAAACTATGATGGTAAAATGTTTAACGAAATTATATTATGAAAATATAGATCCTAAAGTTTCATAATATAGTTTTATTAAATATTTTATCATTATAGTTTAAAAGAGTAATCGGAATTCAAAGTTGAAAGCTGTTGACCGAAAAAGTCAAAGTCGGTAATTTATAGCGGGACAGAGGAGTATTGGATCATCCAACTGCAAACCATACCTTATACTAAATTACTAATACAATGTAATTATCCGCGTGAATTTTCTTATTTTTTTAATTGTTTTTTTTTTTTTTTTTTATCTCAACTCAATAATATTACTTACTCGTCACACGGAGTATTTATATATACGAGTACGCTAAAAATATTTCATACTTAGGTAAATTAATTTCACCATTTTAATGACGCGTTCGTTGAAATTTTACAATTTGTTGATGTATCGATTGAATCGTATCCTCCTACAAAGGGTTCAGTATACAATACGACATTGTACACGACAAACCCACCTTATACAATTCTTTAAAATGTGCTTAGAAGACTTAGATAGGAAGGTAAGAAGAATACACGCACGTACGTATATTATCATCTCTACGTATAATAAACCAAACCGTATTGATTGAAAATATATAAGAGTATGGCCAAAGATAAATCTACTATCCAAACTAGTTCAATAGATATATGAGAAAAGGTGATATGGCGGCTGATAGAACACAACGACACTAGTTCAACACTCGACACTTGTCCCGCTAAATCAAACGTTGTCTGCCAGCACGACATGCTTTCCAAAACCTTGCGCTATAAATTCCGACATTTCCTCACGTGCTACCAAAAATGACGATACAGGTAATTTGGTATCTCAAAAATTAGATCATACTACACTCGAAATAAAAGAAAAGTGAAAATAATGGGTAGTCATGGTAATCATGTCAATTCACAAGTCTGCGCGCCGATTTCTAACGAGCCGATGAAGAGGGTGATGGTTGGCCGGTCCAGGAAAGGGTGTATGCGCGGCAAAGGCGGACCGGACAACGCCTTTTGCACTTATAGGTAAAGACATCATAATAATAATAATAATAATAATAATAATAATAATAATAATTTGCATTGCAAACTTGTAATTTGAAATTTTGTAAATCAGCTAATTCTGGACCTTTTTAGAGTTATAACTAAAACTGAGTGTATATATACAGGGGCGTACGGCAGCGCACGTGGGGCAAATGGGTGGCGGAGATCCGTGAGCCGAACCGTGGGGCACGAGTATGGCTCGGGACATTCAACACCTCGCTGGAAGCCGCACAAGCCTACGACGATGCAGCACGACGGCTCTACGGCCCTGACGCCAAGCTCAACTTGCCTAACGAAGGAACTGATGATAATGTTGTACCTCATAACGATAATGTTGCGTCTTCCGAAGCAGACCCGACTGGGGATGGGCTAATGTTGGGTGATCGCATTGTTAGAAGTGAATTCCTGGTACCTGATTATTATGAGGATGGGATTGGGAGCGAGAATTCGGTACTGGTTGAAGCCAATTACATGTTCAAGGACACGCCTCCGCCGACGTTGTTGAGTGCGGGGGAGAGTAGCTGGCCGGAGTTTCCTGTGGAGAGCTCCTCGGTTACTTGGGGTGAATTTCAGCAGGTTCCATGGGCGTATTAGCTAGACAGTTTTCTTCTTTAGATGCAAATTACGTAATTAAACCATGTATATTACTATGTTAAGTTTCCTTGTATTTCGATATTTCAAGAAGGGGTAAGATTTTGTAAATTCGGGTTAGTATACTAGACTAAGAAGAAGTCCCCTAAGAAGAAGTCGCATTGCCTGAACACTGAGATTTGCACGATTTAATGAAGGCACGATATCATCGCCTTTTTTTCCAAAGGACAGTATACAGTCTATACCATTCCAATCTATGGAATTTACCCCGCTCTGGATATGATTCCATCCGAGCCGATCCAGACCGGTAGATAATGAACTCCATCAAGCTGACGAATGTCTAAAACTATACGAGCAAAAACGTTTGATGCAGTAAAACAGCTGGTGAATCCTCTTTTGACTTTTCGTTCTACACATTCGAAAACAATGATCATCATTGATGGCCAGGGTAACAACAAATATAACAAACTCAATGTAGAAATACAAGTGACAAAAATGGGATTCAACTCTCAGTTCACCATCAAGCAAAGCATCCTTTTTAGGGTGAGAGGATCACAAAGATACACAAAAATGCAAAATGCCATACCAAGAATTATCAACACCGCAGTTCTTTCTTTAAACCGATACTTCATGTTAGGTAATGGAACCGTGTTAAAGTGCAGTGCACACGCTAACATACATGTTCTACGTTGATTGATCAACAGTTCGAAGGAGCACAAGCAACTGTGAAGTGTTGCACAATCAGTAGCCGTGCAGCTAAATTCGTACCATGGAAATAATTGCACAAGAATGAGTTGAAGTTCCATATTACACATTACTCACAGATAATGTATAGTCGTAGAGCTGTATCTTCTTCAAGCAGATTGAGCCAGTGTTAAGTCACCGGCAGATATAGTTCCAGATTGATCGACATCAAGATTTTGAAATTCTTCCAGCAGAAGTGAAACATCTTCTTGAGTGATTTTCCCCATCTCTTTCAGCTTGTAGATCACGAATTCAGCAGCCCTGTTGCAAATGCACAGTAAATTATCACAGCTGTGAGAGTAGTTGGCCCCTTTTTCGGGTAAATCATAAACATCATTATAGAATTGACTTACTCGACATTTCCATCGTCATCAAGATCAGCTGCTTCCAAATCCATATTCGTCATTTTTTTAGTAAGAACAAATTTAACCAGTGCTTTTTGCCGGTTCTCTGTATTAAGCTCAGCGATATAACACAAGAACTGAGCCAGACATATCGTACTAGTCAATATCCAGAATATAGCAAACACACGGCCAGCCCTAGTCGAGAAGCTCTTATCTCCATAACCCAAGGTTGTAATGGTAGAACAAACACAATAAAATGCATCAACTAAATCCAGCTTCTCAACAGTAACCAAAAACACAGTGCCAATTGCAATTAACACCAGAACCAGACCCATCATCATGAAACACTTGTACCGAACTTTATTGCTCTCCATCTCCTTAAGAATATCAGTTGGTCCAACTTTCTGACGCATATGTAAGGCTTTGACAAGCAATAGCTCCTGCTTTTCGACCAAGTAATCTGCTCCTTTGCTTATTGTTAGAGCAATCAGAGCCATCCCGGAGAAAACAAAACAACAGGCAAGAAGTTTTGCACTTGTAGTGCTAGGCACAAGGTCTCCATACCCAACAGTGGTCATCGTGACAATGCAAAAGTAGACAGAATCAAGTACTCCATTTGTTTTCACTCCGGTGAGCTGACCATGAACCAGGTAAAAGCTAACAGTGCCTATAGTCAAGTATAGAGTCAAGAAAATGGCTACCTTTCGGAAACTGGGATGTATCTTTTCGAGAAACGATTCAGCTCGTGGAATCGTCCGAGCCTCATTTAGTCCGTATACATCACCAGGAACAAATTCGGACAAAGGGGCACTCTTACACCGTCGAAATCTCTTCTTCTTAGGATCAATATTTTGGTTAATTTGTGGTTTCGGATTTAATAATCCAGTAAGTAATGAATTGTCAACTTGTCTAGCCATTCGAAATTGTCAAATTGTAAAATATCTCCTGTTGCACAAAAGTCATAAAATCGAAGCCCAATCAATCATAACATAATCAACTACTATGTCATTTCAGAATTCAAACATAAACTAACAACAATCACAAAGCTAGAAAATAGCAATGAATCCACCATCACGATTCAAATCTACTAGCCAATTGAACTGATCCACATTAGAGAAGCGAAATATGCATATCTGTGCTGCAAATTCTCTTATCTACAATTAGTACATCTCTTTCAATAATTTGCAGAAATTAAACCGATAAAACAGATGATGTTAACCAATATTAGACCACCAATTGCATACAATCCCTAGTCTGATCGATTAGCCAATTTGCTACAGAAATTGAAGCGGTTTCTAAACTAGTTAACCTGAGTATTTCACCATTGATGCTGAAAATTAAGCTAAGATCTAATTACAGACGCTAAATTGAGAGGAATAAGAAAATTAGACTTACAGTTAATTGGTTACTGATCTCGAGGAAAGGAATAACCCCAGTGATGAGCTGATTTACAGTGGGAGCAGAAATCGGACTGCTATTTTAGGGATCGGAAGCACACGGTAGTCACTCGGTGTGTGAACTGAGTCAGCACGAGTTATTTTCATCAAGTTATTTGCAGGCCACTCACTGGAGATGGTGGCACATTCTGTCTTTTGTTTTTACAGGATCCAGCTAACAGCGACTTGTAAGGCTGTGTATACTGCAGACCATTCACTGGGTCCCGACTTCATTTAGTAAGGTACGAGCTAGGTTTGTTTGATTGATAAGGTATTCGACTTGACTTCGAATCAATTCTTTTACGTCATTTTATTAACAAGCCGCTTGTTGGTTCTCAATAAGGTGTTCGAGCAATCGAGCACGAATATTCAATCGTTTTCTAATAAGTGGTGCTTCAGCGGATGTTATCGAGTTCAACAATATCCGGCTCAGTTCGGCTCGTGTAACAATAAATGTTAAATTCCTAAATTCTTACGAAAAAGAGAGTTATTATTTCCATTAGCATAAAGAGAATGAAAAAACATTCTCCCACAATCTCATGGAAAATTTATTAATTTAACCTACTGCCTCTGTAAAAATTTAGTAATTTGTGAAGTACAAAGAGAAATTTAGATGTAGTGCATTTTGTCAAAAATCATGTCAAATTTTAACTCTATTGTGTATACGAAATATAAAAAGTTTTAAGTACATTTTGAACGAAAAAGCCTAAATAAAATAACGGGTTTGAATTAATTTGATTACTTTTGTAAGGTTTGGTTGTTAGTCTGTTGTATTGTGATGAGAAAGCATTATAAGAAAGCTTATATTCATGAGTACTACTTCCTCCTGAATTGAATATAAGATATTTTAGTATTTTCACACATATTAGAAAAATGTGATCTTCATCAATTTTGTTGTTGAAAAGGTTGCAAAAAAACATGTTGGTATCTTGTAAAAATAAAATGACCAATGAGAGATAAAAACCTTGCATATCTTTTGTAGACAAAATATAAAAAAATGGGGTTGACTGCATACAAATTTGTAAAAAACACACAATTACATGACACCAACTTCAAACATCTTATATTTTGCAAATGGTAAAATAACCAAAATATTTTATATTCAATTTAGGAGGGAGTAGTTCTTATACTTGTTGTAATTCGGTGCTAGTTATATCATAATAAAAGGTTTTTTCGTTTAAAAAAAATTGATTCCTTTTGTACAGTAGAAGTTTTAGACTTGGATTTCTTTTACGAACTGAGTTATGCTTTTTCAGACTTGATTTAAGCTCCACATTAATTGTTATGCAGCGATGCAATTGAAGATTGAGAAATGTAAAGAGTTGAGTGGATAGGAATATTAGCAAATTTGTGTGTTGATTAGGAAGTAGATAATTGGAGAAGGATATTCTCTGTGACCTATCCAACTCTCTCACTTAGTCACTTTTACCGTTTTTAAATTTAAATAAAGTTTAGAAACTGAACGTCTTTTATTTAAAAATATATAATAATATTTTGATGTGGTTTATATTAAATATTTATCTTTCCCAAAAAAATTTTAAATAAATAAATAAATAAAGCCCTCTATTAGAAGACTCAATCACAAAACAAGATTAAAGGTTGGCTTTTATGTAATAAGTTGATAAAAGATCATTAATAGATTCATGTTCTTTGGGTATATAAAATATTAAAAGGAATTGCTAGTAATGAATTATATCTATTAGCTACATAGTATAAATATATGTCTACTCTACATTTCCTTCACCTCTAGACATATTTGCTTCACACAAGTATGGATTCCCACATATTCAATTTCTTTCTCTTGGCGAACTATCAACAGACATTGGCATGTTTCATTTCGTTCACATGGTACCAGGTTTCCATTGGTAACGGCCTCCCTTCAGATATACCGCCATTGCTAGTGCATTGCAAGTCGAGAGATGATGATCTTGGAGAGCACACATTGACAACCGGAGGGTTGTTTACTTTTCACTTCTGCGACATACCTTTTCTTACCGTGTTCACTTGTGAGGGGTAACAAGCACAAGGTTTTTCATGCTTATGATTATAAAGTTCAATGTCAGGGGCGTTATTGTCTTTGGGTTGCCAAAAGTGACGGTATGTATGAACATTTAAACGATGTAGATATAAAGATGTATGGTTGGGATCAACAAATCTAGAATAAAAGTAAGTTGGGGCTTTCTATTCTCAGGTCGGCTTCGTACCAACCTAAACGTAGGTCTTTATTATATATTTCATTCTAATTTATTAAATTTTGATAAAAATATATAAATGTGCAGTTATACTCCTACTTTCAAAAAATCCATTTAAATAATTTAAATAAGTTCTTACTATTTTATAAGTATTAAATTAAAAATAAAAATTTACTTTAACTAAAATTAAAATTAACTAATATATATCAAATTAATTTCAACAACAATTCAATGGAATATTCGTTTTCCATAATCTAATTGCACTAGCTATCAACATTTATAGAGGACAATAACAGAGGTTTATTTTTTTAGCTACGAAGTATATTATTTAGAAGTGTTCGATAGTTTATGTATCATTAAAATGGATAAATTAATTGTGATCAATTAACTTTGGTTTGTGATTAAGATTAATTAATAAGGTTTACGTATATTTAATCATATAAATTGAAATTAAGGACATTATAGTTAATTTGTATTATTGTGGTGATTTTTAATGTTAAAGAAAATTAATTATAATCCAACGTACCAAAAATGACTTTGAACTGAAATGAATGGATGAGATTAAGTTAAGAGCCACATGGCAACTATTGAATGAATACCTGAGTTTAGGTCGGTACAGAGCCGACCTGAGAATAGAAAGCCCCAAGTAAGTTTTATAAGTGTAGCTCACATTTTGAGTTATATCTTATAAGAACGACTTTTTAAAGGTGTACCAAATGCATTGTTTTATATATATAATACTCCCTTTGTCCCGTTACAAATTATCCATTTTGATTTTTTTTTGTCAACAGCTTTCAATTTTTACTCCCGATTACTCTTAACTATGATGATAAAATACTTGATAAAACTATATTATGAAATTTTAGGTTCTATATTTTCATAATAGAATTTTGTTAAATATTTTACCATTATAGTTTAAAAGTAATCGGGAGTCAAAGTTGAAAACTGTTAATCGAAAAAAGTCAAACTAGGTAAATTGTAATGGTACGGAGGGAGTAATATGTTTAAATGAATTTCTCTTTTAGCATGAGTCAATGGACATATTATCATCATCTACTCTACATTAATAATACTTTCATATACAAACGCTTTATTAATGTGTTTTTAGGGTACTCTTATTATCGAAACCTTTAAAAAAAAGTTAACATAACGTAAATCATTCATTTATAGGCTCACACCATCCCATAGGCTTGACCTTGTGCCCAAAATCACGAAAACCGGAACCGAAAAATTATTGAGCTGACCGATCGGTTACACGGTCTGAATTGAGATTGATGATCCCTTCAATTTTTACCTAGACTCTTCACCGATTAATCATTCATGAGTTAAGCACAAATTATGACCGAACCTTATCAAGTCACAATCTTATTCCTTGATTCTCTCTGAGCCTGAAGATATTCTCTTGGATGGATTGAGGTCGGAACTTATGGATTGAGTTAGCTGGTCGATTCTCAACGTCATGGCAAAATCAAGGTCCGTTAATTTACTTGGGCGGGCTACTTTGTCTGGGTATTCTTCTCGATCACAATAATTTTGGTGTTTTTTTTGTTTTTTACTTAATTGATCATGTTTGGAATTGGAAATTGATACACTGGGTTCTCTTCTCTGATATTGTAGTAGTAACATTTATACGGCCTGTCTCTGTAGAACAGCTCAAATAGTAGTGGGTTAGGTTAGATTGTTTACTTTACTATTGGAAGAAATGAATTTTAGGGATTTTTTTAATGTATGTGGTGTGTTTGGTTTAGTGGTAAATGTGTGTGAGATAAAAAGTTTTCAAAGTAAACAATTTAAAAACAATCTGAATAGGACATGGTTTCAACTTTCAATAGGAAATGCACCCAGTTTATTTGTTTGGGAATTGCTTGCTTAACTGATTGTATTGAACATATGAATTACATATCCATTTATGCTTCTTCTAGTTCTACATTAAATTTTGAGTTCTATACACCTACCTTTTGCGGTTGTTTAATACTACTGTTGCCTCTATAATTGATAAAAATGTGCAACATATATATGAGCACTCTTTGCATTTCTTGTTTTTTTTCCAGTACCAGATTTCATACCTCATTCTCAAATTCATTTTTGGTACAGTATCACACAGTGAGTGAAGTAGTAGTACTTATATAATCAAGGCAAATGCTGCAGCCTGCAGGACCGCAACTTAACAGTTCAATAAATTAAAATGTGATCTTTGATAGTCACCAAATTTCAATGTTGTAACTTTTATATGTTGAAATCAAACTATATAAGAAAATAAAGCCAAAATGATGGTATGTATATATGTAATGTAACCAGCAAATTTTGACAAGACTAGAATGAACCCGGATATAACACGGCATGGTGCAGCCCATATGGTTGAATAAATAGAGTGGGACAATGTTTTCACCTACTAACCTTACCTAAAACTGCACAACCATTTTCTTCTAAACACATCTATGGTATACTTATATATCTCACAAAATGCACCACAAGTCCCTAGAATGTCATGCCCACATAGGTTGAGTATGTGTATGTATGTTATCAACTACTAGAGAATACTCGTATGAGACACTTTTGAGTGATTTTAGAATCAAATCCTTCAGGGCTCGGTTCAAAACGGACATATCAACGAGTTTAATGGTAACAGGGGATGTATAATGTATTGCAATTTTTTTGTGTCTAAGTTATGGACTTGGGAACAAAAGAGTGTCCCAGTGAGTTATTTTTCCAGCTACCTTGCCTTTTGTCCAAGTTCCAGGGATTGGTTTTGACGTCGAGAAACAGTGTTGCATTTGGCAGCTAGTTAGTGAAGTGGACCTTGAACCTCTTTAAAACTATAGATCATCATATGGTATATATTAACTTGCATCTAATTTTTCAACCTCTTAAATTCAACAGATTCACTTTTAGGTGGTCTCAAGTACAAATCTTCCCAACTTTATTATTGTTTGTTATCAGCTCACAAAAAGTAGTTGAAAACATTACCATGCCAGTTCAAATGCTATAACTATATTATTACAGATAAGTTTGAGTCTCTTAATGTAACTAACATGGTTGAATAGTTGAAAACAGTCTCATTTGATGTCTAATTGCAGAAATCTCTGATGATATAATGATCAGATTGCTACATTCAATGTGGTTTCATGTTTATAGACATGAGACCAAATTAAGTGATGCTACTTGCTAGTACATTTAAAAGACATTAGGCTACATTATATATATGTATTGATAATGACAATATGATTATGATTTATGAATCATTTGACTAAATTGTGTCATATAACAAGTGCATATGGGATGACCATTATTAATGTATAAAGGAAGCTTATCAACATCAAAATGATTATGAATGAAACAGATTTGATTTCAAGCAGGACTTATATGTCTAACACATGCAAACACTAAACATAGCCACGCAGTGATGTAACAACCAGAAGTTTGGTCTGTATTTGCTTCAATTTCTTGATTTTGTATATTAATGTTAGACGCATATATGTTTGTGATTGAAGATTGATGATGACCTAAGATTATTTGGTTTGACGTTAACTAAATCGTGATCAACGTGGTTATATACTTATGTTCGACGTATTAGGTTTTTTTTTTATATGAGAGTTGTAGGGGGCGTTGCGTTTAATGTTGTTGTTACTTGATCTTGAGTCTGCCTTTAAAAGAATGAAGAGTTAACTGAGGGGAGATGTTGTCTGTACTAACTACACTGACCCAAGTGTTTTACCAGTACAACATTGCCATGCATAGCAAAACAAACTTACAGTTCAATAGGAGATATCCTAGCAAAATGAACCATATTCTTCATAAACATACGAGTTTGTACTGTCGTATACATAACTTTTCCTACTTTTACATTTCGTATCCCCATATCAGTGTCGTAACATGTCCGTCTCCTCATATCCATGTCAGTGCAACATAAGTTACTGACAATTTCACTGGACATGGGACATGTGGTATGTGCCACACCATTTAAGAAAATGGGCCTCAATAATTTCTCCAACCCTTATATATAGATCCCCTTGCATGTCTACTTCACTCACACCACACCTGAGTTAAATACTTCATTCTACTTTGTTACTAACTAGCTTTTTTATTGTATCACAATGGCAATCACATTCTCTTCTTCATCAGCATGGCTATCTCTCAGCCTAATATTACTATCAGTTGCTTCATTGGCTCCCCAAGCGAATGCAAGATCTTTCTTCGTGTTCGGTGACTCGCTTGTTGATAATGGCAACAACAATTACCTTATCACCAGTGCCAGAGCCGACTCCCCTCCATATGGTATCGATTTTCCCACCCACCGTGCCACTGGACGCTTCTCCAATGGCCTCAACATCCCGGATCTCATTAGTAGGCAACCAAACTTTTAAAAGTGTTAACTTTAATAGTATATTATATATGTTTCAAAAGTTTGTGCTGATGTAAAATAATGTGCTGTTTAGGTGAGCAAATGGGGATTGAATCACCTATGCCCTACTTAAGTCCCTTCCTCAAGGGTGATAACCTTCTTGTTGGGGCTAACTTTGCTTCTGCAGGAGTCGGAGTTCTAAATGATACCGGAATCCAATTTGTAAGCCAAATTGAACACTGTCATAAGGGAGTGTTCGCAAGAGCGTCGCCCTGATTAAATTAATTTAAGTTGGTGAAGTTGATCCATACAAAGTTCACAAACCATAACTTTTTCAGCTTAATATTAGACAAATTTGATTTAAATTGAAATAGCAAATAAGCCATAAGTTGCGACGCATAAGCTATTGCAAACACCAACGCAGTACTAGGATTTTGCTACAAATAATACAGAAAATGATATAGTACTAGCATTCTATCAAATCACTATTTGTAGCAGTTTCCTTTATTACATAGCATGAGTAACTAATTGATGTTTTCCTAAAAGAGAAATTCTTACCATACATCATGGCTAGTATGCATGCCTTGTGTTTTAAATAGTTCTACACTTCTAATTCACTGTTTTATAAACTTCATAAAGCATTGAATGAAATGTTGTCTTTCCAAATCAAGAAAGGCATTCAATTCCCAATTTCTTGATCTGTACTTGATGCACTAAAGTAGAAACTTCCTTATGCTATTCAAGTCTACAGCAAAATGTGAACTTACAGTCATGACATAATAGTACAATAACATTATTAAGGACTATACTTTCACCATGTTCATTAAATTACAATTTGCTTTGCAGCTTAACATCATCCGGATCGGGAAACAACTCGAGTACTTCCAGCAATATCAAACACGTGTATCTGGTCTCATTGGGGCAGAGCAAACTCAAGCACTGGTGAACCAAGCCCTCGTGCTCATCACTCTCGGTGGGAATGATTTCGTTAACAACTACTATCTGGTCCCGTTTTCTGCAAGGTCCCGACAGTTCTCTCTTCCTGACTACGTTCGCTATGTCATTTCTGAGTATCGCAAGGTTTTGCGGGTAATGTAACTTATCCTGTGTAGTAAGGTCACTTGTCTATAAAAATTGTTGCAAACATACAGTTAGTGACACTTTTTTTTTCCACAATGCAGAAGTTGTATGATCTTGGAGCTAGGAAGGTCCTAGTGACAGGAACCGGGCCAATGGGATGTGTGCCGGCAGAGTTGGCACAGAGGAGCAGGGCAGGGGAATGTGCGGCCGAGTTGATGCGTGCTGCAGCACTATACAACCCTCAGTTAACTAATATGCTAAGCAGCCTTAACAGTGAACTTGGATCCGATGTGTTTGTTGCTGCTAACACGAATCAAATGAACGCAGACTTTATTTCCAATCCTCAGGAATACGGTATGTCCAGCATTTTCTACCTACATAGTTACCACGCTAGAACTTTATTATGTGAACTTTATTAACATAAATGAACATGTTCCAATTCTTGACAAGTTCGAACTTTTTTAAATGTTGAGTCATCTTGGCTAAATTTATTATGTGATTGGGCAGGGTTTATTACATCCAAGCTCGCGTGTTGTGGACAAGGCCCATACAATGGAGTTGGGCTCTGCACAGCAGTATCCAACTTGTGCCCAGACAGAGATCTCTACGTATTCTGGGACCCGTTTCACCCTTCGGAAAGGGCTAACAGAATTATAGTCCAGCAAATTCTGACTGGTGACAATACTTTAATGACTCCAATGAATCTTAGCACTATCTTGGCAATGGAATCCTTTACCTAACCAAGTCCATTCAATGGCATCTTGGTGTGGTTTTAGTCTGCAGGACTAGAGCAGTTTCAGCTTGGAGCTAGAGGTGTGTGATTTTAAATAAGTTTTAAGGTTGTGTTTAATTGGTTTAGTATTGTTGCTAATAATTGGTGTGTGCTAGTGTACTTTTTGATGGCGAAGAAGACCGTGTTTGTCAGCATTTGTGGATTTATGTAAGTTGATGTTTCGATGTTTGATTATCATTTTCCGTAGCTCACTATATCCGTTTCTATACATTCCGTAACGCTAAAGGGATGGGGGGGGGGGGGGGGGCGCGACTAAAGAAAAGCTGCTTTCATCAATTTTGTCACAGAAAACTTTCAATACATTTATTTCATAATAATAACAAACAATGTGAGGAAGTCATGAGTCATGACATTATCTTGCTTTTGTTTCAAAACTTTTTGATGGAGATCTAAAAACTTTTAATGGGCTTTCTTTTCATGGACTAAATGTTGGGCTCCCAAATTCAGAACCCAGCCCACTTCCCTGATGAAGAAGCAGTTAAATTTGGTTCAGATGTGAAATTGATCAGGATTCTTTTATTGAAAGATTGTTGACAATTTATTTTTCAAGAAAGTGTTGACAAATGATTATTGCATTCACTTGAATTAGCTTTCTCCGGACTGCCAATAAATAAATGCATGCCAACAAAACTTTTCACCTATACTCCTTTTTAAAGGGTGTGATATTAAAAACATAAATATAGGATTGTTGTGCAATATGGGTCAACACTATATCATTCGTTGGTATGACTTAGTTGACTCTAGACTCGACTTGAATCTGAATCCAAAGTGGATAATATCGCACCTGTGAATGAAACGGTGTGGAGTGTGGACCCAATATATTCAAGGAAGGGAGAAGCCATTTACACATCGGAAAGAAAAGCATGCCGGGAAAGTTTGCATTAATCACAATCACACAATTGTGCTTACATGCCTTACATTTTCGCCTATCTTACGATGATATCATCGTTACATGACATGTCAAACAAACATCTATTAGTCGAGGAAAATAATATAGACAGCGGATTTTGTCAACGCCATATATAGCAAAAGTGCATCGCAGCAGAGCAGGAAAATAAAAAAGAAAAAAACTGATATCATTTTTCACTGGTCAAATGGGAAGCAGCTTTTCTAGCTGTATCAACTATCAAGACTCCATATCTTACTTAATCGAACTCAAGTTTCTATACTCGAGTGAATTGAATTGCTTGACAGATTACTTAATCGAAATCAAGTTTCTATTACTCTAGTGAATTGCTTGACAGGAGAATAGGAGATAAATATCTACTACGTACCATTCTTGTGCCAGAAGTAGTGACCACAAATAATAAGATGGCATAGGCTATCCAGAAATGGCAGCTCAGCTGGTATTGGTGGTACAATATGTAACTGTGAATTGAAGACACTCATTAAATGATACAGTTATATACACATGACATATACTTATAAATCTCAAGACCAATAATCATCTGTCACCTTCACTTGTATTTTCCAGCTGCCTCTTAATAATCACTCTGCTATACTCTTTACTTGTATCATCATGTATGTACAGATAGATATAAATTTGAGATCCATACAACTACTCAATGCAGCTGTTAATTTTACAAGGGTTATAGTGTAACTTTCATTTGCTAACTTGTACTAGGTCCTCAATTTAATTACTTGAATGTACACATATCTAGCTAACTATAAATTTGAGTTCAATAAAACAATTGAAGAGATCAAATTACTACCCCAGTTAAGTTCACTGAATTAAGTGAGTAGCTTATAAGAAGGAAATTATTCAAAGTGTGTACTATAGGGGATTATAAGTTGCCTATTTACCTCTCACGACTTTATCAACTACTAACTAGTCTCATACGTAAACGGTATATAATCAGCCAATTTGTTTTTACATTTTATATTTACCAAATCAACTAGATTATTAGCTAATCGCTAAAGACTTTGTTTAGCAAACCTAGGTGATAAAGGTAATTGGTAGCTGATGACTTACTAGTTGCCTGGATTTTTCTATGCTACATCACGTTGTTGTGCCTCATGGTGCTTAAAGTGTTGTACCATACTTGCACCATGTGCATTATATGATGCACAATACAACACATTAAAGCACCATGCACCACTACATCATGTTGTAGCAAAGAATAAACCAAATACATGGTAGTTGACCGATCATAAATTAACGCGTGTAACATACCTAGCACATATTTTAAAAAATCAACTGACTATCAGCCCACAGTATGAGTTGTTTAATAAGCCACCGTGTTAGTTTCTTTTGCTAAACGTAGTCGTTAGCGGAGACTTAATTTTGATGGTTTTACGACTTCCTATTATATGGAACCCGGGTTTACTGAAGTAGGTGTTCGAATTCTGTGGACATAAAAAGATATAGTAAAAGAAAATCACTCATGTATGAACATTACAATGTTGGAATCAAAGCTGCATCTAACTCAAACAAGGCTTATGAAGGAAAATAGATAATGTTGTTCTACTTTGATGTATAGGGTTGCATTAGTCTGTACAATTTACATGATTTGATGTTATGATCATGTCCAGGAATATATGTAAACCTGCAACATCACACATGATCATGAAAACTTTTCATGTGAAATTAAATCAAACACTAAATTGTGTTTTCAGACACCAATATAAGATCTATGGTAGATGAGAATTTATTTCATTTTCTTCCACTATATATAGTGCATTCAATGTATTGCATGTTCCTTTTTTTTTGAATGCACTGAATTTTAGTATTTTTAAAAGTATTGGGCCATTTAACCTGTCATTCTTAAGATATTCACTAACCAATCAATTTGTATTTTCAGGACCATATAAGATATACTTCTTAAACAGTCTTAATTGGATATAAACATGTACAATGGATACTAACATTCTTCTTGCCCATGTATAAATATTCAATTTAGAACACATAAGTCATCAACAAAATTTCCTTGTCACCATATTCCCCAAATACCACTGACCAAAAGAACCAGTTAATTGCCGATGAGATCATCTGGATACTCTCAACTCTCAACAGTATTATGAGAATAAATTTCTTCTATGTCCGGTGTAGTTTTTTGCCTGGTGCAAAACTGGAAATTTAGGAGAATATGTTCACCACTAATTTTTAGTATTTAAAATTTGCTTCTGCAAATTAAGAAAATACATTAACATTTGAATAGCTGATGGTATAAGCAAAAATTCTAACCTTTATTATACGTGTGTCTCTACCAATGTAAAAGTCTAATACAATTATACAAGTTCTTATTTACTACAATTGATATCTGTAATTTGATTCAACATTATATGTGAGGATAATTTTTCGAATGGTACTTTCTCGTCCATAAAACCCCTCCATATGAATTATCTATGTTTATTGTGTTAACTTTTTAAAGAGCCATTTCACTATAAAATCATTTTTATAGTTTTACACCGGTATAAATTAGGAGAAACACATAACATTTGGGTAGGTGAAGGGTTTTATTGACTACTCAATAGATCGAAGTCAGCCTTAGATTCTCTCCGCATCCAGATAGTTACAAAAATGGAACTCTAATAAAAGTTGAAAATTTTCGAATATAATTAGACAATAATTGGAAAAGCAAGAGTAAGAGTCGACCACAAATAGTAAAAGAAAAAAAATGGCCATGCATGATAGGATTAATAATTGCAATATAATAATTTTTCCTGAAACAACTGCCCAATTTAATACAAGGCTCACTGGTTTTACTAGCCTGAAAACCTTTAGTGACCTATTCTTGTCCTTTCACCACTAATTGCCCACCATGCCGTTAGTTGGCATTCATGCATATATAGAGCCCTCCAATTCACTCACCATTTCAACCAAAACACTCGCACACTTCTATCTCCCTCTTGAGCATCTTCCAATTTCTCTTGCACCAAAGCAAGAAAAATGGCTAACTTTTCCACCATGTTCTTCCTCATTTTAGCATTGGTAAATTTGAGTGTTCGCGTAGATGCGAGGGCGTTCTTCGTGTTCGGTGATTCATTGGTGGACAACGGGAATAACAACTACTTGGCGACTACCGCTAGGGCCGATGCCCCGCCCTATGGAATCGACTACCCGACCCACCGTCCCACCGGCCGATTCTCCAATGGCCTCAACATCCCGGACCTCATTAGTAAATTTTCTATCTCTTTCTTTTTGTTCTTTAATGTGAGTGAATGCATAAGTGTTTTCTTGTTTCAGTAAGCTTTTGAAACCACCTAAAATGCCTCGGTTTTGATTATTTTACATTATAAATTAAAAAGTCCAATCATACATACGTCATGCATCATATTTGTAAACACGGCAAAAAAAAAGTTTAAAATGGAGCAAAATGTCAAAAAATGAGCATTAAAAAGGAGGCTCGAAATTGTGGGCCGGGGCAGTTCCGGGTAGTAATTTAATGCGTTTGTACATTGTAAATGATGTGATTCCTAAATTATATTGCTTATTGTGGGGCGTAGGTGAACGGATAGGAGCTGAAGCAACGTTGCCTTACTTGAGTCCTGAGCTAAGGGGCGATAAGCTTCTTGTTGGAGCCAACTTTGCCTCTGCCGGAGTTGGTGTGCTTAATGACACTGGTGTTCAGTTTGTAAGTCACTTAATTAATACTCCGCGGTTAATTTTAATATGTGCACTTTCTTAACACTAGCTTCTTAACGCGTTTTATCTTTTCCATGACTACCTCTATTAATTAAGGGGACGTAATTAACTATGTCAACTTTCAAAGGAATAAGTAGGTGTAAGAGTAAAAAAATTTAGCTTAACAAGTGTAAATCCGGTTTCATCTGGCACACTAATTCACAAGCGTCACGAAAGCGAACAACTTGGTCATTTATGTTGGTCATCAAAACTAGTTTTGCAATTTGTTCGTGTTACATTTATTATACATAAATAATACTACATACAGTATGTTATGAAGTAGTATAGTATGTAGTACGGATACAATGTACCACCCTGATATATATGTTATACGAAGTATTTACTACCTCAGTACTAGTATAAAGCTCAGTGGAGATAGGTGAGACATTAAACGCCACATTTTTTCCTTACCAATTTCTTTCCAGAAGTTATGCAGAGTTCAAATTTGGTAATAAATGGAAACGATAAAAGATTTTCATTACATTTTGACTCTCACCTGGAGCTAATACTATTTCACTTCCATGTTGATGCAATGGTCATGTATGGTGTATTTATCAAACTTGTGACTTCTAGGGGTTGGTAGAGGTTGTTGCCAAATGGTGTTTCGGACAACTCCACCCGAAATACAATTTGGAAACTCGTGAATAAATCATATTGATATTCTACGAGAAACATGTGTTGATAAAAAAGAATGTAATTAATATGACAATATATGTGCGCAGGTTAACATAATTAGGATCGGAGGGCAACTCGACTATTTCAGGCAATACCAACAAAGAGTGGCTGCGTTAATCGGACAAGCCGCAACTCAACAGCTCATCCGAGACTCGCTGACCCTTATAACATTGGGAGGCAACGATTTCGTGAACAACTATTTCTTGGTGCCGTATTCCGCCCGGTCTCGCCAATACTCCCTCCAGGACTACGTGCCATATGTCGTTTCCGAGTACAAAAAAGTGCTAGGGGTAAATTAACCAACATGTGGTGAACTTCATAGTTAGACCAGCTCTACATTAATAGCTAACTATTCTAAATTGCCAATGTACAGAGACTATACAGTCTTGGAGCACGGCGTGTAATTGTGACTGGCACCGGGCCTTTGGGATGCGTGCCTGCTGAGTTGGCACAACACAGCCGACGTGGCGAATGTGCTGCGGAATTGCAGCGAGCTTCTGCACTCTTCAACCCTCAACTCACCCAAATGATTGTTCAGCTTAACCAAGAAATTGGCTCTGATGTCTTTATTGCCGCCAACACCAACCAAATGCACCTCAACTTCATCACCAATCCACAAGCCTTTGGTACAAACATTTATTTTTGCACTACTTAATTAATAATATTGTGGAAAATTATTAACTAGGCCGGATATGTACATTTTTCATATAGACCGGATTTATGAAATAACGCGTACTACTACCTGGTTTAGGTAATAATTTTATTGTATTGGTATACCAGTACATGTAACGTCATTTTTCCTATGTTGGTGCAGGATTTCAAAACTCGCAGATAGCATGTTGCGGACAAGGTCCATACAACGGGGTTGGGCTCTGCACCCCATTATCCAACCTGTGCCCAAACAGAGATGTTCTTGTATTCTGGGACGCATTCCATCCTTCGGAAAGGGCCAACCGAATCATTGTTGATGAGATTTTCTCTGGATCACAAGAAATGATGCACCCAATGAACCTCAGCACCATCATGGCTTTGGATTCAAAGGTCTAATTGGGTGCTACCAAACTTGCTATTTTTGGCGAAGTGATTCTGTGGTCAATCAATGTTATGCCTCTAAAACAGTAAAGGCTTCATCAATAAGGTCTTTTGTCTTAATTTCAGTGTAAACGTTACAGAGTCTCAGCATTTAGTTTGCTCTGGCTACATTTCTTGTTTTCAGTTTCATAGTGTTCATGTGTGAATTGTGATATATCCATGTGAGGATATGTTTTTTCAGTTTTAAGTTCATAACAAATGCAAATGACTTATAAAATTGATTTGATTTTTGTCAAAGTTCATCTCGTTAACTATAAAGTCGATAGTTTACATAAAGTTGCAAGATTCTACTAGATTGTAAACCACGCGCAAGTCAAGTAAACCATATCTAGTGCGACATGCTCAAATTATACTGGTGTATTCACCAATTTAACCTTGTACGTACTTTAACCACCTAAACCACCGTTTACATAAATCTCTACTTGCTCCATCACTTAATTTCAATGCAGTTGCCTGTCGTTTCAGAAGGGACTATTTGCCTCGATCCTTGATCAACCATTTGAAACATTATCATCACTTTGCAGTACCCAACCAGTACAAGTGCTTCCTTATAAATGGAAAGTCAATCTTAATTATGGTTTAGTACCTCTCGATTCACCAACAAAAGATAGCTAGCAACTCTAATAAAAGCTTCACGAGTAACCTCACAGTTGCCACTTGGCAATATGTTTTCCAGAAGGTGAGAGCATGCTGGTGACACATTTGGTAGTGAACTAGTGATGGCAATTGGCAAGCCTTTTGCTTTTTATTGTTCAAGTAGGAGTATAAATTTAAGAGAACTTATTGCATGCATAATATACACGGTAATAATATCGACTTAGAAATGCATTTCTATTGCTATCTAATCATATTGAACGGCCAATCTGATTTTAACCTTTTCAACTCACCATACGAATGAACTATGGCCTTCCCCTTAGTGCTCTGAGATAGTAGACCACTAATAAGTTGGAACATCACACTACACATGGTTAACAATTTCCTCGAATTCCACGACATTCCCCGTTGTTTATATGTAAGTCTTGGTACGTCTTTCAAATTCATCATATCCATACGTATTTAAGTATCATGAACTCATGTTAAAAAACAATAACCAACTATTGATAGATGTGTTCGCAACGATATAATAGTTGATTTTGATAATGTCCGATTGATATTTAAAAAAAAACATTATCTAAAAGTGATAAAAAAGGACAAATTCAAACAAAACATAAACCCTTCCCCTCCAATTTGCAAAACCCCTTTCTTCCTCCCAAAACTGTAACCAAAGCAACCTTATCCAAAAATGGTCACCAGCTTGCTAACCTACGCCCCATTCCAATTCCCCTTAACCTCCTTCTCCACCACACGAATCACCGGCTCCACAGTCAAATGGGCCACGGCCTCAATCTCCTCCCCACAGAGGAAAACTCGACGGAAGAAGCAACCTAATCAGCAGCACGATTTCGTATCCTCCGACGAGAATGGATATGTTGGAAGTGATGGAAGCTTCACGCCGTCCAATGCCGAGAAGCTTCTGCGGCTCGTCTTCATGGAGGAGCTGATGAAGCGAGCTAGAACTGGCCATGTTACTGGAGTTTCTGATGTGATTTATGACATGATTGCTGCTGGGATTAGTCCTGGACCTAGGTCATTTCACGGCCTAGTTGTTTCTCATTGTCTCAATCGTGATGAACAAGGCGCTGTAAGTTCATTTTTAGAAAAATGTTCCATCAATTATATTTTGGTATATTTTGGATGTCGCTTTACCTGTAATTTTGTGAATGCAATTAGAACTATGAAGCTCGAAGTACGGATTATTTGGTATGTTAATAGTCGTCCATATAATAACTCATTGATCAAGCTTGAGCAGATCCCTACTTACTCTGATGTTACAATTTTCGCTTATGATGCTTCTGTTTTGGTCCATGGTTCTCAATTGACACCAGAGATAGTTGTTAATTCCGATTAGGCCACGTTTAATATTGTATGGAAGCTCCGGAACTTGATTAGACATTTCACTTGTGTCCTACATTGTGGAGTTTCTAAATGGTCATTTTTCTCTTGTAAGTGAAGGTTATACTTGATTAGATTCTAATATGTTGGCTCCTGATTTGGAGTTTCTACGTGGTCATTTTTCTCTTGTAAGTGAAGGTTCTACTTGATTAGATTCTAATATGTTGGCTCCATATCTGGACTTTGTTAATGAGTTTTGAATAATTGGACTCCAGAAATGGGGCAAACAGGAGCTTGTCATCTGAAGCATGTAATTTATCTGGTATCATTCATTTACCTCTAGCACCAATTAACTGCTATTGGCTACTCTTTAGTTTCACACACATCTGGACGTGAATTGAACCGGAAAACCCTCTTTTGTGCATACAGGAATCCGCTATACGTTTAAAAGAAGAAATTTTGAAAATATGTTAAAGGACAACTCTCTATTGGGTTAAATGTCCAGAGAATCAGCGAACTATGCATCATACATACACTTCTAAAAACTAAAGTTCGTGAACTGTCATTGTACTCTTCTGTAAATCTGAACTCCATTAGTTTACTTCATACTGAAACTGCATATTCTCCAGTAAACAATTTTCTGATCCTGTAAACACTCAGCAATAAATATCTCATTATTCTTTATCAACAGTAGGTATACTTATGCTAAAACTGGTTTCTTGCAGATGCATTCTCTTAGAAGAGAATTGAGTGAAGGTCTCCGACCCCTTCACGAAACATTTATTGCATTAATCCGCCTGTTTGGATCAAAAGGTCATGCTACTAGAGGCTTCGAAATTCTTGCAGCTATGGAGAAGCTCAACTATGACATCCGCCAAGCATGGCTGCTTCTTGTTGGTACATCAAACAAGCCTCTGAAGTGATTCCGTCGTTTATGCATTTAGTCGTCTAGTATTTGATTAGTCTGTTATTTCAACCAGAGGAGCTTGTAAGAAGTAGTCATTTGGAAGATGCGAACAGAGTGTTCTTGAAGGGTGCTAAAGGAGGCCTCAGAGCTACCGATGAGCTCTACGATCTTCTTATTGAGGAGGATTGCAAAGTAGGTGATCACTCTAATGCTCTGACCATTGCGTATGAGATGGAGGCAGCTGGTCGAATGGCGACCACGTTTCATTTCAACTGTCTTTTGAGCGTCCAGGTATGACTGTTAGCATAAACTTCACCAAGAGATTTGCATCATCTATATATTATTCGTTGATCAGATTGTGAAACAAATACTTTGGCCTAAAACAGAATTAAGTGTATAGCTGACCTTATGAAATCAATATATACACTCAACAAGTGAACCACTTCCTATTCAGCTAGTGTGTAAGAAATTGTATCAGACATTATTAGTATTATGGATATGAAAATCGGAACTTTATCCTTATTAACTGTAATAAATGAGCCACTAAAGCCCCTTTCCAATTTTGCCAGGCTACTTGTGGAATTCCGGAAATAGCTCTTGCCACATTTGAGAACATGGAGTACGGAGATGGTTCGTTTTTTTTTTTTACTTTGGTTCTGCAATATAATGTCTACAAAATATCTTTCACATATGTCATACATTTTCTTTACCTATCAGTCAAGCAAGGACTGTAAATAAGTGTTCCAAAATGAGACTATGACGAAATAGCTACTTGAAAGTCCGGAATGATAGTGTCAACTCGAGTTTATCAAATGTACTCTGTTAGTCGTTGCGTATAAGTGAAGTCCAGATTAGTATCTTTATAGTGGAAGCGCAAGTAAGAATGTCACTGAAGACACATTACCTTTTGCTCTTACTGAGCCTCTGGGTGTTTACCTTAGTGGACTGATACAAAACGAGGAGATTGTATCTACATACTTGAGACATAAAAGTAACATCAATTGTTTGAAGCTCCCCAAACGTAGAATGGACACGTTGTTGCTTATAAATATCTGTTAGTGAAGAGGTGTGTCATTCTGTGATTGCTTATCAGATTTTACATGTCATGGTGTACGTCATTGGTGGAAGCACTCAAAATATTTAATCATGATAACTCTAGGATATTTTCTCTTCTATTTCAAATATTGGATCAGTGAGCCTCTACATGATAAAACTTCCCAAGTTCCTTTCAAATTTTTATTTGAATAGAGTCATACTCAACTCTTAATACTTCTGTTTGTCACATTCAGTTATATTAATTTGTAAGTTCCCCAGTTAACTGCATGCATTTGTTCGTTTATCTGATGTTTGCCCTTTGCATTTTGCTCAGCGCATATGAAACCTAACACAGAAACCTATAATTGGGTGATCCAAGCATATACAAGAGGAGATTCTTATGACAGGTAAATAATACTGCTGGAACTTGTGGTGCTCCTCCAGAACGCTTGTGCAATGTAAATAACTCTGAGTTAGGGTAATCATCTTAATGGAGTGAGTTATGTTATAAAGTTGCAAGATGTAACCCTATATCTTGTACCTCAAATTATCCCTGCTCGCCTTTGGATCTGGAAACATAGAAAGACCATATAAATCTCAGTCAGTGTTGATGATATCATTCTTTACTGGTTTTGTTTCTTCATGTGATTCTATACTTGATTCTCTCTGTTTAAGAAAGCAGCTTCTTAGAATTCTTCATGCCCATTGTAGTATCCATGTACATGGATATCCTATTTTTTAAAGGTGATTTTAGCTTTGATGACAAGAACTTTTGTAACGGAAGTAGCGCATGTGGAAAAACGAAGCTGATAGTCTGTTGGCAGTATTTTGTTGTTATCCTCCTTGACCATTTGAATACCTTCTGATCTTGAATCGGAAACAAAGCAAATCTGGAGTGCAGATTGAAGTTATTAATCATGTAATAATGTTATTTAGGAATAGATATCATGCTTGATCTGTTTTCAACAAGAAGTGTTCAGCACTGGCATTACAATTTTCTTCATCAATTGTAATATATGAAGTGATTAGACTTTATTATGGCATCGTAGGGTTCAAGATGTTGCTGAGTTACTCGGGATGATGGTGGAAGATCACAAGCGCGTGCAACCCAATGTGAGAACCTACGCGTAAGAAATTTTCTTCTTTTAAACCAAATGTGATCCTGGTCTGATTTGCCAGCCTCTGTTAACCTAGAATTTATGTTTGCTCGTTACCTTCTCTCATCTAATGCTTCGGTCAGTCTTTATTAATCAAGTCTTCAGTTTTTGAGGGGGCAGACTGGGTTCAACAATAGCTCATACTACTATATAGACGGCTGAAGTGAAAGAAATGTTGTATCATCATATAAAATACATTTTCAATTTATAGAGACCTGGAGAATAGTTGCAAGGATAACGTTAAATAAATTTGGATGGAGATTGAAGTTATGGAAGTAGTTTATTAGCTCTCTAATTCCTTCAAACATGTTAAAATTGTGCACCAAATGATATGTGAAACTGTTGGCCTGTTGTGGCTAATCTCATAAGTTTTTTTTGTTAACCTTAATTTGTTGCAGCTTTATGTTGTGGATAAATGATTCTGTCTCTTGTTTAGGCTGCTGGTGGAGTGCTTCACAAAATATTGTGTTGTAAGAGAAGCAATACGACATTTCCGTGCCCTAAAAAATTATGAAGGCTGGACGAAGATTCTACATAATGAGGGGCAATATGGGGATCCACTTTCATTATATCTCCGTGCACTGTGCAGAGAAGGTTGTTTCTCAATCTAATTATTTTTGTTTTTTATCTAATTCTGTGTGTTCGCATGCAGGCCTGAGTGTTTCTGTGTCCAAATATAACTTTCCCTTGTCAGTTTCTCCATAAAGCTTTAGCGTATTATCTGTACTAGACTAGCAACCTAGAAACCCAGTCATTTCCACTAAGAAGTCATGAAATAAGTTGTCTGAGTTCCATGATTGGGATGCAGTTGGTAGATTAGATGTAAAACAGTCACATATTGTAGAAGGGCTTCTGGAACACCATTTTTAGTACGGCAACAGACATAACGGAATCTTGTAATTACAGGGGTATTTATCTATAATCTTTGGAACCAGAAAATTTGCATGTCCTCGGAAATTACTCACAGCTTTGTGGTAAAGGGTATATAAAATTCACATCTAACAACTTCCAATCGCTCAAAATTAACTTTTACCACCACTAATCTATAGTGATCTAGGAAGCACAGATATGGATTTGAGAACTGTTATTGATATGTGGATATGTCAAAGTCCGCTAAACAGTATAGAGTGCGTTAAATTTTTATAATCTTTATATATAAAATGGTTTAAGATCATATTGGATGTGATGAAAACTAAAACCAAAATCATGTTTCTACACATATAGGATTTATTCTTCTGATTATAGTTCTTTATTGCTTGGGGTTCTTTCTTTAATCTACTACCATAAACAACTAAGCAAATCTCTAAATTAAAAGGCAGGATACATATATCAGTATTTCAGAATGACCCGAGAAAATACATATCAGAGACGTACCGATAAGGATGAGTCCATGATACAGATCGTGGTTAAGATAATTCAGTTGTTCAATTAAAAGCCGAATGGGCATAAAGTGATCATGAAGTAATTATTACTGAAAATTTATGATATCACTATCTTTAGTTTCAAAGAGATACACCTTTTAAAGCAAAAATCATGCAAGTTCACAACCAATTTGCAATTAAACTGTGAGGTATCTAGCAGACTCTCAATAGTAGATTTATAGGCGTTCCAATTTGCTAATACTTTTGATTCTTGCTGAAAGGTTGTCAACTAATGACTTGTAACTGACAATTATTTATGAAATCAGGAAGGATTGTCGAATTAATAGATGCTCTTGATGCCATGGCAAAAGATAACCAAAAGATTCCACCAAGAGCCATGATCTTGACACGTAAATATCGGTCGCTTGTTAGCTCATGGATTGAACCTCTGAACGAAGAAGCTGAGCTTGGTTATGAAGTTGATTACATTGCCAGGTTTCTCTCTTGGGTTATTGATAATCATCTTTAGATAGCAATTCCTTTGCATCCCATCTTTCTACATCCGTAGGTGTAGGTTTGATATAAATTGTGTGCAGGCTTTAGAATTACGTTTATATGCCTGTCTATCTTGCTAAATCAACATACTTAAAAAATATGACTGTCTTTTCGTGAATTTAATCTATCTTTGCTTCACTCATGGCTACAGCTCTTTTCTTCGGCCATTTCATTAGATTATTTAATTATAAGCTGCTTTGCATGGAATTCTCATCCCCATTACTTTCCTCAGTGTGCCGTTTTAGTACCCACACCTAAGAGTGTTCTGTTTTGCTCTAAGATTTCTGGAAGTGTTTGTGTTTTTGCTCAAGCCTTCTTAAGTTGATTTCATTTGGTAGTTATTGGTGTTCTGTTTTGCTGTTAGTGTTTCCAAGTGCTCCTAGGTTGTTGGACATGCCTTCCTATGTTTTCTTCATCTGTTGTTTTTTTGAAACGGCATTTTTCTTCATCTGTTGTTACTTGCACACTTCTGGTAATAGAGATACTATGCACTGTATACATACTTCAAAGTGAAGAGTTATCACTCAGATTGATATTCTGTGAGGAAAGTGATTGACTTTGCTCGGCACCAGGTACATTGGTGAAGGTGGACTTACAGGTGAACGCAAGCGCTGGGTTCCTCGTAGAGGAAAAACTCCTTTAGACCCGGATGCAGAAGGCTTTATATACTCGAATCCTATTGAAACCTCCTTCAAACAGAGATGTCTTGAAGAATATAAAATACATCATCGAAAACTTTTGAAAACCTTATGGAATGAAGGGCCTTCAATACTGGGGAATGTGTCTGAATCTGACTACATAAGAGTCGAGGAGAGACTGAAGAAAATAATAAAAGGTCCAGAAACAAATACCTTAAAACCAAAAGCTGCCAGCAAAATGTTAGTATCAGAGCTAAAGGAAGAGCTGGAAGCTCAAGGTTTGCCAATAGATGGCACAAGAAATGTCCTATACCAGCGTGTACAGAAAGCAAGGAGAATCAATCGCTCTAGAGGGCGGCCTCTTTGGGTTCCTCCCGTGGAGGAGGAAGAAGAAGAGGTGGGTCTTGAACTTGATTATCTATATCCTCCCGTGGAACTTGCTTTTGTTAATAGTATAGTATTCTTCTGTAATCTCTATTTCGGGTTAAATTGATTGTCTACTCGAGCTCTTTGCTGATGTGCTATAGATGAAAAATTAAAGTCACAGTAGCTAATTGAGCCTGAATATCTTTTTTGATAGATTGATGAAGAGTTGGAAGAATTAATTTCTCGAATTAAGTTGCATGAAGGAGATACAGAGTTCTGGAAACGTCGGTTCCTTGGCGAGGACCTAAATCAAAATCATAATGAAGAACTAGAAGTCGAGAATTATGAAATTCTTGATGCCACAGATGATGCTGATGGCAATGATAATCTCACTAAAGAGGCTGAAGATGATGAGGTTGATGAGGAGGAAGAAGTGGAACAGACTGAAAAGCAAGCCACTGATAGGATTAAAGATAAGGAAGTTGAGGACACCAAACCTCCTCAAATGATGGGAGTGCAATGGCTAAAAGACTCTGACCAAACAACGAGTTCATCAAGAAAAGCAAAGAGAAGATCTCGCCGAGTATCAATGGATGTAAGAACGCTTTATACCTATGCAATTGTTATTGGCTTGCTCCTTCTTTGGAAAAAATGTTTCACTATTTATAGTTTTCATTATGGGAACAGTATCCTTACAAATAGTCAGTCTTATTGTCTTTTATTTGATTAATAAGCATATCCCATTTATGACACGCATCTATAATATCCAGCAGTAGTGCAGTACTGTAGAATAGTTGAGTACATAATTGAGTAGGGTAAGTTGATAATCTATAATGATCATCGTAGACAATATTCTTTAAGAAAGTGAAGTATCCAGAACTGTTTATTATCTTATCATGGTTGGTGCAAATGGCTACTCTTCACCTGCTTTTAAATTTTACGTATGATCTTTTGATGGTTGCAGAATGAGGATGATGATGATTGGTTCCCTTTGGATATTCATGAAGCATTAAAGGAATTAAGGAATAGGAAAGTATTTGATGTATCAGATATGTATACAATAACTGATGCTTGGTGCTGGACGTGGGACAAAGATTTCAAGAACAAATCTCCTCGAAGATGGTCTCAGGAGTGGGAAGTTGAGTTGGCTGTGAAATTAATGACCAAGGTATATCTTTTCTTCTTTTGCATTATCTTGTTGCTTCGAGCTAAGAACAGCTCTTCTGGGAGCAACTGTTCATACTTCGAAGTTGACAGATTCTCTGTTGTCCAATTCCAGCAATGCTCTCCTCAGGGTCATCTCAATGAGTTGAACACTTTTTTCTTTTGTACTTCTTTCTGATACTTGTTCTGAGCATGGACTTTCATATGGTGTTCCATATCAATACATTGATATGTCATCTTATGTTGTCTAATTAGCTGAACCATCATAATTGACACTTCTGGGTTACTGTCTGAAGCATGAAAGCTTTCTTGTAGTGCTATGGAGTACGTCTTATGAAAAACCATTTCTTTTTTTTCTTTTTCTTTCCTAGACACCAGGAAAACAATGCCCAACATTTGAGTGGCTGTTGGTGTAAGTTTAAACTAGTGTGTACATGAAATGTTTAGGAAAAACTTTTTTTATTATAAGAATTTCACTTATTATTACGATTCAGACGGTATTCCTTCTTAGCCGATGATAATACCTGTGTTAATTGGTTATCCACAACAGTACATTTTTTTGACCACTTGATGTTGCTTCATCAGTTAATAACAGACTTTAATTTATCTTGAACATTAAAGCTAATTTTTGTGAAATTTTTAGGTCATCGAATTGGGCGGAACCCCAACCATTGGCGACTGTGCTGTTGTACTTCGAGCAGCCATACGAGCTCCTATGCCTTCAGCCTTCTTACAAATTCTGCAAACAACGCATAGTCTTGGTTATGTTTTCGGAAGGTGAGATCATGTTTCTGTAGGTACATTGTAAGGGGTTCTTTGTGTAGATTGACTAAATTAACTTAACAGGAATCAACAGAACAGGCAATTGCACCACGAATGATAGTTTCTCAGTTCATCAAACCGGTATAATAGTGAACTGATAAATTCAATTTATACTCAAAAGGATAATTTGCAGATTGTATATACTCGAGGAAAATGTAAATACAAAACATTCTGGAGAAAGGCTCAAGTTATTTACAGTAATAATTTTCTTGCTAATAAAGCACAGCCATTTCCGGAACTTTGGAGTGCTTGTCAATTGTAATTATCCCATTCAACAGTTTACTAATAACTTCTTATTGCTAAACTTGTGTGTTTGCTGCAGCCCATTGTATGATGAAATCATCAGCCTGTGTATAGATCTTGGGGAACTCGATGCATCTATTGCCATAGTGGCAGACTTGGAGACATCTGGAATTAAAGTTCCAGATGAAACCCTTGATAGAGTCATTTCCGCTAGACAAACAAATCACAGCCCTTCTAACGGTAATATATCAGAATAGTTTTTCAGCATCATCATATTCTCCATATTTGGCCTACTGGAACTTTTCTACCCGTCATTGAGGATCCAGTGGCTGAGGGAGCCGAGTGAACTTCATCCGCACTGAAGCAGAATGCTAGGCACTGATCACAATCTCTTTCACAGGTTTTTTCCTCCTCTTGAATAGTTTGTTGGAAATCCAGTGGTTATTGTGATCTTATTCAGGAATGTTTTGTAAATAATTTTGGCTAGTTATTATTTATTAGTCTTTTCTTTCCCATATTATGCCTTTTTCCACTTCTCAACCAAATTTACCCACACAGAAGATGAAATAGATGCAATGGTAACAATCCAGTAAAAAGAGCGAGGTTAATCTGCGTTAGTGAAGAACTGAAGCATCATTAGAAATTCTTTAGCGAAATGCTAACTTGTTATGGTGCTTTAGTTCTCTTGTTTTGATTCTCATTGCTACCTGATTGACATGGTTGATAAGTTCCGTAGTTGTCTAGTTGATAATGCAGTTGATTCTAGTTTCTCTGTTGAATCTCCTCTAGCAGAAACTGAGACTGGTTGGGGTTGGATATAGCAATGCAATGGCAACTAGCCGGGGCTGCCTATTAGGTGTTAAACGAGACGGGGAGGGTGTACAGATACGAAATAAGGTGTTATCTTATTATGCAACATAAGGTCAATAAAGCATTTAGAGAGATGTTGCAGTTGCACACTACTACCTTTCTTTGTGAAATTGGAGAAATTTGAATTGTGGCGTATTATTAATTTTCTATTGTATTGTATTGAGGAAATATTTATATTAATTTATTCATTGACTGGGGCATTAAATTCTCAACTAATTAAGGCAGATGAAATGGCAGAGTGAAGCAGACATTAATTGTTTCCTTCACAATACATATACGAGCAGAGAGCAGACAGAAGAGAACAGAACAGAAACCTTCCTCACGTACATACGTTAACCCAGAAAATCTTTGCAGATTTGTCTTCATCTAGCTATAGTAGGTTCCTATTCAAGAGTCAAGTACAAGCGTAGTAATAAGCTTTTTGTAGTGAGTTGGTTATTTTATGATACTATTATGGTCATCACCTGAATAAACTGCTTCTGGTTCTGGGCTGAAGGCCTTATTTAAGGTCAGAATCCGAGTGTTAGCCAATGCTCAAGTATAACACACATATTCATCTTGTTTGTATAGCAAAACTTAGCTGGTAACAGAGAAGTTAAGTTAGCCGATTAGATATCTGTGAAATCGAAAGATGATAAGGGACTAGTTACAAATAATATTTAAGAAAATATTACTGGATCCCTCTAAGTTAGTTTATCTTAAAATGATTTACTTCATTAGTTACTGTTAAGTTGTTTATCAGTTTTATGTAATTTAGTATACTTATTTTCGTTAAATGGTCACGTTAGTCTAGGTGATAAAGCTCATACTAATCTCAGCCTTGTGAGAATAGGAGGGATAAAAAATTGACAACAGGAAGCGTGACTCTTCTATGGACCAAGAATTGCATCAGAATTCACAGATAACATTTGCAACAAGACAGAGAATCAATCATAGATAAGATTAGTCGATGAGAGACGAACTGAAATGCATATATGCGAAGACAATTCAAACTAGATCTTCCAATTAATGTAGTACATGTACAAAAAGCCAAAAGGTGAAGGCAAATTTAGAATTAATTTTTGAAGAATTAATTAATTAATTTGATGAACAGCTGAAAATCTTTTGCCGGGATTTATCTGATGTTTACTGGGCCATGGCATATACAATTACAATCATTTTAAACACTTGCAACGATAGATCAAGATATTAATTAAGCAGCCACCAGTATATCATTTTCTAACCACAGCTGAACTGGTTAGCCTCTGATTGGCTGTAACGTGAAGGTATAGTCTCACAAGTCACATCCACCCAACATTTAAATAGATCAGCAAAATGGCGTGAATTGGAGGTCAAGATAGCTCAGAAAGTGAAAGTTTATCAGCAATTTATCCATAATTAGTAAAAAAATCACGTGTTTGTTTAAGACTGATCAGGTTATTAAAATCGAATTCCTTTAAAAAGATGTTGGATAGACGACTTGATAAATAGTGGAGTGTTAATCGAGAGTATTTTAACTTTAACAGAGTTGTAAACAATGCGCCTGAACGGACATTTTCTTAAGACATTTACACATACACATAAGTTTAAAGAAAATAAACTTTGATTGATGTGTGTAGTTTATCGACCTTACGGGTGGAATTCACTAGATAACTTCATCCTTCCCATGTCTCAAATTTTGACTAGCTCATTTAACATGTGTACATATAGGGTTGGACCTAGAGGGCATTATTCTCCACTTAAATTTTTAAAATAATTTTTTGTATAAGTAATATTTATGATTTTTCAAATTTACCTCTCCTTCCCCTCTCCATCAACCGGAACGTTCAAAATAATCATGTACATATAATTTCGCCCCCTCCCCCACTTTATTTTTTGGGTTGCTCCTATGTACATAGTCAAATGTTCCTATAATTTTAGGAACTAGCCTAGTTGAAAGTTGAAACATAGTAGTAAAAGAAGTACAGATTTCAACTAGGCTAGATCTTCAAATGTTCTAGGTCCATTAATAAAACTTGTCCATTCACAGTTGTGAAAAAGCAAGAAAAAGGAATGAAAATGAAGCATTGATACATGAGCAGTTAGGTGTAGGTGACATGACATGACAGGTGTGGATGGTATAATTACATTTACAACAATATATGAACATAACTAGCACAGAACCATGCTAAATAGTGAAAGCAAAATGCAGCAGCAAAACAAATGAAAAATCAGCTGGTGAAACTGAGAAGCAAAGAAAAGGAAAACAAAAGAAAAGAAAAAAAGTTTGGAGGAGAATTAATGGTGAAGATAGATACATACATGATACATACATAACATTAAGTGTTGTTGACAGAGGTAGATAGATGCTTCTTCTCATTTAAGACCCCTCTGCAACACTTAATGAGAGTGTGTTAGGTCTCAACATATGCACATACTCATTATTTCTTCTCATTCTCTTCAAAACTTTTACTAGTTATATATATTTTCAAAACCAGTCATTGTTAGATATAAATTCATATGCAGATATAGCAGATGCAATGATGATGATTTTGATGCTGAATGTGTCTTAGAATTGTCTCTTAATTGCCCTGTACCAACCTCCCCCATCAATTTTTGTACATACACAAAATACACACAGGCACATTCATGTATATATACACACACACATAACAGTGAAGTTCAAGAATTCAATAAGGGAGTCATTTTCATAGTTTGCTTTGGTGTTGGGCTTAATTTGGGGCTATTAAGAGGTGTCCTCTTTGTCTGTTATACTCACTAATGGAATTGCCACAGTTCTGTTTTTGCTGAATGTTGAAAACTGTTTTAATCCCATTCTGTAATGGCTACAAGAAAGTCTTTGTCAAGTCTTATAACTCTACCAATTCTGTTTCAGTTTCTTGTCTTCTTCTCTGAAAATAGTTTGGCAAAAACCACTTCTTTGAACTACACCAGTAAGTATTTTAAACAAGTTAGCAGCTTGAGACTAGCCAGGATTCAGAAGCATCTTGACAAGATTAACAAGCCTCCTGTCTTGACCATTGAGGTAAATTTTTGTGTTACTACTAATTTATTTAAGTTTCTTTCTGTTTTGTTTCATTTTTTTTTTTTGAACATGTGTCTTTTGTATTTTTTTCAGAGCCCAGATGGAGATATAATAGACTGTGTGCATAAAAGGAAACAGCCAGCTTTAGACCATCCACTTCTCAAGAATCACAAGATCCAGGTACCTTTCTACTTCATCTCTGATCTCTCTGCAACAAAAAACACAGTACTATAAAAAAACAGCCAATCTGCATTTTGGTTCTGATTTGTCAAGTTTTGGTCCATTCAACATGTACACATGCAACACATTAACATGCATGGTGCTGCATATCCGTTATATAATAGTACAAAAAACAGCAAAATTTTACAAGAAATGTTGTCTAAATGTACATTTAATTGCAGCATGGAGTATTTCTTTTGGTGTTCTTTTATTGATTGTAGTTGGGAAAGAAAATATAACAGGGGATTTATTTTTGAGAGGCACTTTTACACAAAGAACAATTCAATTTTTCAAAAGTACAAACTCTTTAATTTACTTCTTGTATATCTGTAAGTATCTGTAAGCTAGCAAAAGCAACTTCTTTTCATTAAATTGAGCAAGTGTAACACATAAAAAGATACAGGTTTTTTCTCTTTTCATGGTTCAATAAATTATGAACAACCAACTACTACTAGTACTGCCATCTTTTCTCATTATTATTGTTATTACATTAAAAAGATTAGACAACGGTGATTAGCAGTCATCATAATGACTCAATTAACTTGATCCACAGAGAGTTCCACCACAAATTCCAAAAGGAATGAAAATGTCAACAACAGATGAAATGAAGGACTCAACAAGTACTAATACTAGTAGTGTTGATGGCTTCAAAGGTGTGTGGCAAATGTGGCACCATAAGGGGCAGCGATGTCCGAAAGGCACGGTCCCGGTTAGACGTAGCTCGGTGCACGACGTCATGAGGGCTAAATCCCTTTACGATTTCGGCAAGAAAAAGACGAAGTATGTGCCGCCTGCGGTGGCCAACCCGGGTGCTGCTGCACCGGATATTACTGGCAGTGGCCATGAGGTGTGTATCTGTTTATTAGTTTACGTTTATTTATTTCCATAGTATGTGTACTTACATGTATTTTTTGATATGTGAAGCACGCGATAGCATACACGTCGGGGACAGAGGAGGTGTACGGTGCAAGAGCAACAATTAATGTGTGGGATCCGTCAATAGAGGTGGTGGACGAATTCAGCCTGTCGCAGATTTGGGTTCTAGCTGGCTCGTTCGATGGAGACCTCAACAGCATTGAAGCCGGTTGGCAGGTAGTTTTTCCCATTTCAATTTTCATCAGTGTTACATACTAGGCGGTAAAATACATTATAACGTACACAAAAACGTGAATGTCATTTTGACAAATCATGATAATGTAAGTCTCTAATGCGTTAGACCGTCTCATACAAATTGATCTTCTACAAGTTGTAAAATTTCTGAAGCTTTGATGATTGTACTAGTCAGGTTAGTCCGGAGCTGTATGGTGACAGCAGTCCCAGATTATTCACTTACTGGACGGTTAGTTCTCTTTTATAAGTCCATTTAGTGTTGATATCTGTTTGGACTTGGCATGTGCTAACTTAAGAGTATTTGAACATTGCAGAGTGATGCATATCAAGCGACAGGATGTTACAACCTTCTATGTTCAGGATTTGTACAAACAAATAGCCGTGTAGCTATTGGAGCCGCTATCTCTCCAGTATCGTCGACTGGTGCAAAGCAATACGATATCACCATCCTCATATGGAAGGTCTACTTGACTTACTCCATTCCTCAATCTTCTTTATGGTTTCTTTCGATGTTGGTCTTGAGACCAGCTGCACCTACAAGACACACTATGGGACTCGCGTGTGTTGTGTCTGGCAAGTCCAGCAGTCATGAGACCACATCGAACATTTGCTCGATAACTATAAAATTATAAGTTTTCTTTTGGTTTAACATAAAGCAAAATTGTGACCACAGGATCCGAGGTTGGGTAATTGGTGGATGGGCTTTGGCGACAACACGTTAGTGGGCTACTGGCCTGCTGAGCTATTCACGCACTTAACAGACCGGGCCACAATGGTCGAGTGGGGAGGAGAAATAGTGAACTCTAGGCCTAACAACGAGCACACGAAGACTCAAATGGGCTCTGGTGAGTTTGCGGAGGAAGGGTTCGGGAAGGCTAGCTATTTCAGGAACCTTGAGATTGTGGATTCAGACAATAGCTTGATCACAGCCCATGATATAACAACATTGGCTGAGAACAAGAACTGTTACAATATCCAGAGGTCATACAACAGTGAATGGGGTACATATTTTTACTATGGTGGGCCTGGAAAAAGCCCACAATGTCCATGATTAGCCCAATTAGGTGGTAAATGAAAGTCAGAAAAGTAAAAAAGAAAAAAAAAAAGAAAAAAAAGGAAGGGTAGGAAATGAACAACATTTTTCTCTTTGCTTATTCCAACCGTGTTTCTATTCTTGTTCCCTTCTTATTTTGAAGTTGTATTGCTAAGGAAATGTATGTTTTGAAAAGCATTGAACATGGACGGGAACTTGCATAATTATATTAGTTAATAGTTATTGATGATTCTTTTACTTAGCTTACTCTATCGTATGTTAGTACCTGTTTAAGAGCGTCTTGATAATTCATTATAGTACATTCGAATTATACCGCCTTCAAAGAAAATTGGCACATAAAAGTGGGTTCCGTCGTATTTTTGCATGGATGGAACAACCATTTAAAAACGTCTAATATCGGACAAGGAAAATCAGACAACAAAACAGAGAATGTCGGGGAATCATCTTTCTTGATCAACATCACGAAAGTTACAGATGTAAATATTGGCATTGCTATGCAGTGTTTATATAGTAGCTAGTTAACCAAACACAGACTTTGGTGACTACAACTCTAAGCGTCTACTCGACTTTATCTTTATGGATAAAGTAGAACATCTCTACGAATAAACTAGAACATTTATATCATCGTGTGTGATGGAATTACAACATGACCACTTTACAACAATGGATCTTTCATGCAATGAGATTAAAAATAGTAGAACTTGTGCAGCATAGATGCAGGGCGGGCTATTAGCCCATGTCGTATGTTCACCCGCATAAGGCCTTAAACATTATGGGGCCTCAAGGTTTACATAGTCGGTTTAAGTAGTTGTATGATAAAATAAAATTAACGAATAGTTAAACACAATACAAACATTAATATTGAAATTGGTATCAATAGGAAAGTAGCTCGAATATTTTTTTTCTATGGTAAATATATAGTTCACATTTGAAGTTCAATGTATCATTTTTTTTCTATGGTAAATATATAGTTCGATTTGAAATTTTGACATAGGACCTCACAAATTTTATTACGAATATGCATAGATGTAAAAGTATGAGGGTCTTTACACAAATTAGTCACCATTTTGATTTGTTTCCGGATTTCATATGCAGAATACATACATTCTGAATATTATCCACAAAACTTTGAAGCACCAATCGGGAACCACTAGATAAGATTGAGTGGACCTACAAGAGAACTTGGACCAATGAAGCATCTAAACTACTACTTCATCCGTTCCGGTCAATGCTTCCCATTTTGTTTTGTTGAATTTTTTTCGATTGTAAATTACTTTTATATTATATCGGAGAAAAAAATTTATAAAAATTATACTAAATTAGTATAAATGGTATACTTTTTATATATAATTTTTTCGAATTTTGTTCAATTTGTAATTTAGTAGTAATTTTTGCCCGAAAAACAGTTAACAAAACGAAATGGGAAGCATTGACCGGAACGGAGGAAGTAGTAAATCTTAATTAAGGCCGAGGATGAAAATTCATGGACGTGCACGACACGGTGCAGTGGTTAAAATAGAGGTACTATTCTAATTACGCATGGTTTGACTTGAGATAGATAGATATGACAATTGTAATATGATAGATTTGAAATATATTGTGTGATCATTGAATTTATTATATCCACACTCTAATGTATGAGGTTACTTAGATATCCGAATAAAGAGAAAATATAATTTTTTTGTTGTTATTGATGTTTTAAAGAGCTTCTATGCTCTTGATATAACTCGAAATATGTTGTGAAACGTGTTAACGTTTTTAACGGTTTAAGTTTCTAACTAGATTTAACTCGAATCAACACGAAATAAATTTTCAAATGTCAGTATCTTCTGTATGACAGTGTCAAAATTAAATCTTCATCCTAGTAATGGATCACAAATTTGAATGTAGCAAATGAATGAAGAAAGTGATAGAAGAAAAAGAAAAATAAAATAAAATACTAGTAGAATACTAATACCAAGAAGGAAATTGCAAAATCCTCCTTAGAGTTAGCTCTGTTTTACACAAACACACTTGGAAAATGGCTACTGCTTCTTCTTCTTCTTCTCTCTCAGCCCTCCACCTTCAACCTCCATCCAAATTCTCTTCCTCTCACTCTCGTCATTTCCCCAAGCCACCGTCAACCTTCACTCTTTCCCAAACCACAATACCCTTAATCTCAATTACTCCAAAACTGCCATTTTTGCCATTACCGAATCATCTGATTCTCCCAAGTCCCTTGATGAAGATCCTCAATTTCTCCTCCAAGAACTCTCCGTATGCTCCAATACTCTCTGACCCTTTTCTTATTCATGTCTCAATTACGATTATATGATCTTGTTTCGATGAAAATTTGATTTTTTTTTTTAACAGTACTAATTGGTTTGCTTTTGTTTGGTGAGCAGAATGCTTTTGTTCTTCCAGCAGATTACTTTTCGCAGCTTCCGAATGATCTTCGGATTGATGTAAGTTGGTTTTATAGAAGAAAATGTTTAGCTGAAAACTTGTTGCATATCAGTGTTTGTTGTCACTCACTATTCTGCATATTTTGTATTATATGGTTTAGACTGCTTAGATTTGATGGTTGATTGTTATGCTGAAATACGGAAATTATTTTCGTGTTTGTGGAAGTTGAGTAGATGTATGAGCTTTAGTTTTGCCACTAGAATATGAATGGAGAAGATCTTTGAGTTTTCTCAAGTGCAATGATGAGATTACTTTATATAGCTTAAGTTGTAATCTTCGGACATAACTACTAATTGCAATTGTCTTAGTGCGGGGTCAAGATTGTGCGTTTTCTTGCAAAAATAAACTTGCTATGGAAAGGTTTCTTTTGCATGGTTCATGGCACTGCTACAATATGAGAAGCATATTTATCCTGTGGGATTGCATATGAAGACGCTCAACAAGTGTGATGACAATGTTCCTGATCGCATTGTTGTCCTTGTGATTTATTTATTCATTCAATCGTAATTTATGGCTGCTACATTCTTGATATAAAGTCTGACATGTGTTTTTGTTCTTTTGATGTTGAAGCTGAATGATGCAGCTTTTGACCTTTCGAACGGGCTAGTTAAAGATGAGGTTAGTCATTTCTTTAATATTTATCAACAAACTGAAAGATATTTGACTCGTAGGATAAGAGTATCTCGAGTTGATCATCTATTATTACCATGGCATTACTTGAAGCGTGTTACTTATAAGTTGCATTTTCTCCAAGAAAGTTGGATATATATATGTCCATGAATTTCATGAGTGGCTTGTACTTTGTATTGTAGTGCGGTGAAGATTTGGGAGAGACATTGCTGAATTTAAGTCGGGCATGGGAACGAGCAGACACTTCAACTTCTGCAAGCTTAGTGAGCAAGATCCCTTCATTAGCAACAGGCAATAATAACTCAGGCAAGCATACGGATTTTAAGCAGTAACTCACGGTCTTTTGTACCCGTTCCTTTTGTCGCTCATGTTTGAGCAGAGCACTCTCTCAACGAAACTAGGACTGATTTGTGTATCTTCTTCCTAGTTAGCACTCGGCAAGCGCTTGATATCAGCTGGTAGGAGGTTTCAATCCATGGGCCAGTATGGTCAAGGAGAACTGCAACTGGTATGAACCAAACATCTTTTACCTTTTTTTACAAGGCTTGTGAATATTAGAATATGAACTACGGGGTTTCAACTCATGGGCCAGTACAGGGATTGTATCAGTTTTGTTAGAGTAGATGTCGATGACCATGAATTATGTCGTAAAGTTGAATGATTATTCAGTCTTTTCTGCAACACTGAAATCGGGTGCCTATGGGTTATACTTGTGGCTGTTGTTGGATAATTTGATGAACATGGTTGCCTACTGTTGCACTAATTGTTGGATAACTGAATCAGCATAGATTGCCAAAAGGATGATTAAGGCAGGACAAGTATTATCCGCAAGCCCTATATCTGAGGAGGCTTACACAGAACCGAAACAAGAAGGAAGAATGTTCAAGGTACCAATAATGTTCTCTAGTTAATGAGAAAGCCTAGGTTCTCTTGCTTACTTGTTCAAGTAACACAAATATATATCTACCTGTGCAGTTCGGCACACTTCAGGTCGAACTTACTTCTCAAAAAGCATATATTGGTGCTGCCATTGGCCTTGGTTTCGGGTAAGTGTTCTACTAAAGCTTTGCATCAGCTATGATTTATTTCTTTTATTTATTTATTTATAAATTTGGTCTTGAACTTCAGCTATGATTGCATTCTGATTTTCAAAAAAGTAAAAAAAAATAAAAATAATTCCCCTTGAAATTCATATACAGGATTCTTTCATGGCAAGTAAGCCAAGGCATTCAAAGTATACCAGAGGACTCGTTACAGTATGCCAATGATAACGCTTTACTTCTTGCAAAGGTGTGCGAATCAGCAAATATATAATATGTTCAGTTTAATAGTACATTACTTGATTGCATTCACTAGAAGTACTGATGAACTTGTACATAATGCAGTCACTTAGAGGAGCTTTACTCGCTATGTTCTACATGTCGACTACGATATCGGCTTTTGCAACTGTTGGACTTATTCTGTATGGAGGACAGCTAAGATCTGAAGGGAAGTGAGATTGTAGGTTCAGTAAATTAAGCTTCCATCACATCACAATGTAACTATATTTATGCGGCATTTTTTTATCAGTAATGCAAAAACATATTATGAATTTATGATGAATGAATAAATTGTTGTTGGGTGACCTGCAGAATTTTTAAAAGCTGATATTGCAATTAAGAACAATGATAATTACTTCATGAGAGTTAGAAGAAAATCTGAAGGCTCAAGTAGAGTAGCAACAGTACTAATGGCTAATTCAGTATCTCCTTTGAAATGTTCTCCTTTGAAATGTTGTATGGTATGTTATATTGGCAGTTTCTATTTCACAACATTTATACTACAGTACAAAACAGAAAGGTACCTTAAATGCAGCTACATTATTACATCAGAATCAAACTATTTGAACTGGACTGAACATCTCTTTGACAGGCATATAATGCCACATGAGACCTGAATCAAGCAAAATACATCACTATGATAATTAGCCACTGTGACGCACATTTGAGTGGCAATAGTGGCTAATTCTTATCTTCTACAGCTTCATCAGAAA